>VZRH01002696.1:654357-678502 GCA_013397555.1 Urocynchramus pylzowi | reverse complement strand
TGTATATATCTAAAAATAAAAATGTTTTATTCCTTAGTCTGTGAGACAAGACCACTCCTTGAGCAACTCCAAACAAGCAGGAATTTTTTTCATAGTACATTTTACAGCTATTTGGGCAATTGTAGCTTATAAATAAAATAAAACTTAGCTCTTTGCTATGAGTTATTACTTATTTGCATTTCCCAGTTTCAGAGCATATTTTCCATCTCTCCATTACAGAATACATAATACCTAAACAGCTTTTATTTGCTAAAAAGAGGTATCCTGATTTTTTTCCCATGGGAGAGACTTAATTTTGATCAATAAGAAAACAGCTTTAAGAAGCCTAAAGAGATGTCTTGAGACAAGAGCCATTTCCAATGGCATTGCTTTTCAAACTACCAGTGAGTGAGAAGCAGTGATATTTTGTTATATAAGGAGCTATAACTTCAATGAAACAAGATAATAACTGTTACTTTTATCTCATGGTGCTCATGATACTGGTCTTGTGAGCAGCTCAGCGCCACCTTTTTGGTCTGATTTAGCTCTGCTGTATCTGGATAGCTGGTCATCCCCACATACCATTAGATTAATTGACCTTCTGAGGTCCCTTCCAATGTGAATTACCCTATGATCTTGTGATCCCATGATTCTTCATATTAATGGGTTTAACATTTCTGTTAAGACCTCAGACCAGCAGAGAAACTGCATATAAAAAACTTCTATAGGTATACAGAATTTCATCAGAGAGGATAGACTGATGTCTCTGACCTACAGTCAGCTTTTAGAAAGGTTAGCAACAAAATATCAGATAATTTGTTTAGAGGTTCTTTCTACATTTGAGAGACTGTTTAGCATGATGTAAAGCTAAATTAAAAGTAGGACACAAAGCTTTTGGGGGGATAGACACATGCTAAATACAAGTGGCTGCTGCCACTGCCACCCTGCAGGGTCTTACAAAATATCATGGAATGTGTCAATGTGATTTATTTTTATGAATTATTCCTATGGGCATGATGTATGTATTCTGTGAAGATTACAAGGAGTTGTTTCTTTAGAGAAACTACATTAAGAATCACCATAATGCTATAGTTTAATTCTGCAGAACAGAAGATCCCACTCACTGAACTTTTACCAGTATAACAGAATAAATATTGTACACAAATTTCATCATGGAACAATTCACAAGGCTGAATACATTTTACAAAGTCAATGAAGTTTGACATGAAACAGATGAGGCACTGAGCAAAAATATTTTCCAATTTTGAAGCTAAGCATTCAGAATCACATTTCACATCCTGTATTGTAGGATTTAATTTTCTTAATGATATCTGTTAGCTCTTCAAGAACTGACAAACTGGCTCCCACTGTTGTCCACTTCATTTAAGGTTACCTGTCTGTCAATTGCTAGAGGCACCAGTTCCAGAAGAATAGAATTCATCATTTCAACCCACATTGAGCAAAACTATGATTACCTCTGAAACGTTCTTTCCAATGGTTTTTGCATCTTTCTAGTAATTTGTACAGAAAGGCACGCTACACTAGATACATGACTACTATCCATGTAAGTTTCTATAATAATTACAACAGAGTATTCTTCTGTGCAGTGAGAAGCTTCAAGAAGCACAAGGCAAGCTGTCTCAGCATCAGAAAACATTTCATGAATGGTCTCTAGAGCTGCACTGACTGCCCTCTTGGCTCTGACTGCAGTTACCAAGTTTGCACTGGAGCACATTCAGTATTAGTACACAGTCAGCATTTCTAACAGGTGACCATTTTGATGTACTGAGGACTCTCTCTGCTCTCAGCCACTGCTGGACTCAACAGCTATCACTGTGTGTAGGAAGGCTGTCAGAATCCTGACAACTTGAACATGTTCAAAGCTTTAGGCACTATAGAAGGTTTTACACATGTGCATGAGAGGATGTGAAAACAATCCATATTTTGTGTATACAAACTATTGTCATCTTCTCATACTTCTACATTAGGGGTTTTTTTCCTTTTTCTTTCATAGTGTGTTGTGATTACAATAGACTTTTAGTTCTTAGAATTGTTTAGTCTTCATGATTAAATGAAAGTTTTTGTGGCAGACTACTTATACATGAGAAAGTAGTTGCACTTGTTAATTATTTAAATACAAATTTATCTACATACACGTGTTAACTACAACACAAGGTATTTGAAAAGACATATTATAAAATAATTGTTAAAAATATTATTAATTAAACCAATACTTGTTTTCAACAGATATCTCAAGTATTTATTTGAGTACAGTCTCTTTACTATAGATTTAGAAGCTCTAGTTTAATGAGCTTCCTAAAGACATCCACAGACACAAAAGCAGGAGAAATCAAGGAAATTGATTCTGTCACATTCTGGAGGCAGCTATAAGACAATTTATCACTTATGAAGGGTCTTCAAAAGCTTATAAGCATTTGGGGCACCATGTATCAGAAAGTTCATAAATGCCTCACCAAATATTACAAAAGAAGGTAGTCTAATTACAGAATCAGGAAAATGATCCTGGGTATCTTATAGAACAGTGAAATATATCCAAAGGCTGTTCTGGAGTAACAATGAAACTGGGGAATGGAAACTGCATGTAAATATTCTCCTGTCCTCTCTACACATACCTTCTCTTTATATCATATAATGGTAAAATAAAGATATGGCTTAAAAATCACACCAAGTATAGGTAACTAGTTCAAAGGGACAGATCTCCTGTGTTTCTGAATTTTGTGCTTCTCAATCTGTAAGGAAAGGGCAGGTGCAGGGCTGACAGAATGTGAGGACAGAAAGTGAGGACAGAATGAGGGAAACAGGATGCAACAGCTCACCAACTACAGCTGCCAGTCTTAATGGGGGAAGCAACTACAGCACCTTTGGGAACAGTGGTGAGGGTGACCCCAGTCCTACTGCTAAGAAGGAAGGGCTAGAGCATTTCCCAGGCTGCTGACATCTGTAATAGCCTAAACATAACTACAACTAACAGATAATTTGTAGTAGTCTTCCAATTCCTCTTGCCTCCCCACCGAGAAGCAACTTGCTACAGCAAAGAATTATGTACCTATTGAACCAGATTTCTTGCAGTTCTTGCACTAAGGAATGCCTCTATCCTGGCTATAAGAAGGTTCCTCTCAGGACTCACAATGTCTTTCATGCTGCCCTTTATTAATTTTTGATATACCACAGACACTACTAAACTGTGCTCAGGATGGTGAGCATGAAGATGTTTCCTGTAATCATGACTGAAGGCTTACCACATCATTTCATACCTATGTTTGTATCATTTTGGAGGTAGATTGGATTTCCAGGTGCTACTAAACAACTACACTTTAAAATGATTAGGAATATATTTTTCCTTTTTTTTCCAAGCAGAGCATGAGCAGACTCTCCTCAGTGGGGCTCATGACACAACAAGAGGCAATAAGAATAAACTGAAACATGTTAAATTCCACCTAAACATAAGAAAACACCTTGAGGGTGACTGAATGCTGGAATGGGTTGTTGAGAGTGGTTGTGAAGTCTCCAGTCTTGGAGACATGGCCCTGAACAACCTGCTCTAGCTGCTGTCCCTTGAGCAGGGATATTCCACTCTAGAATTTAAGTATAACTCATGATACTATTTAGGTGTAACCTCAACTATTCTGTGATTCTGTAATTAGACTACCTTTCTTAATGCAGTCATTATGATTTATGCCTTTTACTTTGAAACTGGAATACTGTAACTGATTGAACAAGGCAAGGGCTCATGATCGCTGAGAGAATGAAGCTGTTAGAGCTGTCAAAACCTAACAGTGCAAATGAGAGACCAAAAATCAAACTAATCACATTAGTGTTTTATCTTTATCCTGACTTGGTTGTGTTTGAGGAGGAGTCTTAAAAGAATTGAGCTAACGACATGTTACCAACCTGCATTTGCCCTAAATGAGAGACTGCATCTCTCCCTCTCCGTTCCGCAGTGAGCAGCAGAGGTGACAGAGGGAGCTGCCTTGCACTGGCAGGATTGTCTGCCAGCATCTCTCCCCACTGGCACATCCTCCTCTCTCATCTTTAACTGGCAGGTGTTGCTAACTCAAGCAAGTCTAGAAAGCTGCAGGAATTTCACAGTAGAGAGATGTTGCTGAGTAGATTCTCTTTGGAATTAGAAGTGAGTTCACTCTTTCAAATGTTCTGAGGACAAACACTATCTGCTGTTTACTACACCAAGCTTGAAGGCATTGCTGGTTTATGAAAAGGTAATTTTAAAGAATGAGAAAGATCATGAGTATTTTGGCTGAAAACATTCTTTGTCTTTCTATGTTCCAAATGAACAGTTTAAAATTCAGCTTCTTCAGACTTTGTTTTCTCCCCCTAAGTGTTAAACATTAAGAGCTACTCAAATGTGTTGGAATATTTCCCCCCTTTTCAAAAGCTACCCATAGAGAAATGTTTGGCTTCCCTTCAAATGGAACAGTTCAAAAAGAAAGAACTGCTGAGCACAGGGATTAGCAACAGTTGCACTTGAAAATGATTGATAATTTGAAATGACTGGGGGACTGGGCTTATACTTGTGAAAATGAACAACAGGTACAGCAGAAAGGCTGGACTCTTGAATTGTGACTAGATTATTAGCAATAAAACATCCATACATGGAGTTAAACATATTTGTAGAGAGACCTCGTATTTGTTGAGAGAGCTGTACTGGCTTGGAGGAGTGTACTTGTTTAACAAAAAATTTTGCCATCAAAATGGCTCACTTAAAAAGGTTGATGAATAAAACTAGAGACAAAACAAATAATTAGTAATTTAAAATATCGTTTCTATATCATTGTAGCTAATGGTAAGTATTGTCTATTTCAAATGTTAAAGCCTTAATAAAAACTGCATATACATTAAGCCAGCCCTTTCAGTATAATGTTACTGAAGTGTTAATATACCAAGACCTAGCTTCCCTATACCACCAGAAAAATTATCTCATTTGTTATCTTTCTAGTATAGCAAGATTTTTTATCCATTTCTTTTACAAGCTGCTGTTGCCACTATTCTCCTTGAGGACTCTTGACAGTTGAATCAAGCTGATGGTCAAACTTCCACAAACTGCTGTAGAGGAACTGCCAAACCTGTTTCTTACTATAAGTCTGGTGCTTTCTCTAACTCCTCATGAATTTGCTCTTAACATATATAGATATATAATTTCATTATGTATATGTTATTGTGGAAATGATGTGTCAAGTGTGGAGCAAAAAAAAAAAAGCTGTTTTCTTTTTTGCTCTTTTGCTGAAGAAGACAAATATTGGTGTTAATGCACAATAGAATTCTATTGCACAATATGGCTAAACCAGGTGAAAAGGCCTGAGTTTTAGAAGCAAACTTTTCTAATGAGTAAAAAAAAAAAAAAAAAAAAAAAAAAAAAAAAAAAAAAAAGAGTTGAGGATGCTTATAAAATAGTAGAAAAATCCCTTAAGGAAGTATGATGGTGTTGAATGTGTGATACAGGCCAGATTTTAACTGAGGGAAGAATGGTTAGTTAAAACACACAAGATATGGGCCCAGAAGCAGAGATTATTGGCAATAGTTCTTGTGTTTTGCAGACAATAGGAAGTAGGGGTGTGACTGGCCATCTGGTCTGCATGCTCCAGCTCCAGCTGTGCTAGCAAGCTTAAAGGAGGAGCTGCGGCTGTGTAATGAATATTTACAGCAGAGGAGGGTGTGATTTATGGCAAAGATAAGAACTGATTAAAAAGTAGGACTGGACGTGCTTGAGGTTTAAGACGGCATTTCAAATCCTGTTGTCTGTGATTCAATACTGGACATTTCCTTAAAATAGTCAGAGACCTGAAAGAAGAGATTTGATTCATAAACTTGCTTTAGTGTGTGTAAATACAATGGTGGGAATTAGAATACAGTTGCCCAGGTCCAATTCTTATAAACATAGTTACACAAGTGCAAGAGTTTTCCTGCTAAGTAGAATCTGATCAGAAGGTTTTGATAATTTAGTATCTAAGAATTAGAAACTTATTTTAGATAGCTTGGAACTGTGAACACCTTGAGTATAATTAATTTTATATTTTTCATGCCAATGAATCAGACTCAGACATGGTCTGAGTGGAATAACAAATTATCATCACAAGATATCTTCATTGATGTAACTTGTTAGTACTTGAAGTTTTGTTTAAAAAACCCAGGATTTTTATAAATGGGATTTCTTTCTATTTACATATATGTGTGTGTATAGTAGATATTACACAGCTCTACCTACTGTCCCTTCTAAAGAGATGGTGAATAAATAATTACAATATAACTGTCCTAAGATAAAGCTTGTCCATGTTATTTAGCTGCCACAGGTAAAGCTCTTTGTGGTGGCCCCTATACTGGTGGAGAAGTACAACCAGCAGTTACAAGCAGGCAGGAGGTAACCTGCAGTTGTGACAGCAAACAGTACCAGCAAGAAGTTAACTTGTAACTACACGTAAAAATAATTGCCAGCACTGTTTCCTCATTTTTGCCTTGCTAAAGGAATGTATCTTGGATGGTAGGTACTGCCTTGAAAACAACATTCAGCTAGAAGCCTTTGGGAATTAGTCACATTCCTGGTTGCTTTTCTCGTGCTCCAGAGAGTTTGTGACAAGCACAGAGAAGTGTGAAAAGCTTTGATATTAAATCTAGAGATAACATTTATCTGAAGAGTTGGTGTCCCTAGAGAATGGAGGGAAAGTGTTATTCTCTAATATTCCTTAAAACACTCAGAGCAAGTGGTTTTATTCTGTCCATAAAGACATTCTCAGAAATCTAATTCTATTAAATGCTACTGCCTTAAGAAGCATTCATTCTGTAAAAAAAACACGCCACAGGAAATCCTTAAATATAAGGGTGGAGGTAAGTAGCTGGCATTTGTTTCTAATTCATGTTTATTTTATTTCATTGCAAATTCTAGTTCATCTCTTCCAAATGAATATGGAACATTTCATTTGCTGATCTTCTGCATTAATGTGGTCAATATAATTGGAGCTGAAGCGAGCTGTTTGCCAGACTTTCTAACTGCTGCCAAGAAAAACTTGGGTGTCATTTTAGAAAAATCCATGGGTGGAGGAGGACAAGATCATGACCATCTGTCTATGCATCAAAGGCTAAATCATTATAGGGGAAAAATAACTTCTCTGTTGTGTTTGCCAGCCTTGTTCCCCTTCAAAGTAAGTTCAGTTAGTAAGTTTTGAAGACAAACATCAAAATTGTCCTGTGGGCTCAAATGTTTTTGGAAGGAAGTTGGGGAAAAATTCGAAGGTCAAAACTGCACAATTTGAAAGTGAATGAGATAGCATGAAAATAAAATTTGAGGAACATTATACGGTCTCCTTGAAGACTTCCCAAATACTTTCTGTTGCATCCTTTTCTGTTCCAGAATCTATCAGGTAACACATAGGAAGCACATAATCTCTTTCTTGTCCTGAAGGCAGTTTACACACATTCCATACCCCATGGCATTTACAGACTTCTTGACTTAACATTTAACAAAGGGACAATAGACTAATAGCTTTTGAGAGATGTGACAGTAAATACGCACCTGGACCTACCTGAGCCTTGGAATTTCTCGTTGGTCAAGATAATAGTCTGAAAAAGAAACATTCTGCCAAAATATTGCATAGAGAAGAGAGGCCTTGTCTGTACTATAGTTAATACTTTGCTCTTTTTATTTGGTTGGATTTTTATTTAATGCAATGCAAAATTAAAGTCTTGGCATCATGCCAAAATCCATCATAAGGAGCTAAACTAGGAATGTCTCTGAAAAGCCATCAGTCCTTCAAACCTGGAGTCACTATTGCAGGCGTGCTACAGACTCCTTTATCAGTAGTCACTGTGACATAAATGTCTCTCTGATGAGAGTGAAATGACAACAAATGGAAAATGCTGGTAACCATGGGAGCTCTGTTTAGACTGCCACTTCCAGGATGCTACTGCTCTAGTTCAGTCTGCTACTGTACCCATTGCAGTTCCTGTAAGTTCCAACTTCTAGCATGCTTTCTTGTCAAAACGTTTGCATTTTGCAGTGTGTGACATGTAAGTCCAGACATTATTACTTAAAGATATCACTTAGGTTTCTCTGAACAGGAATCCTTCATAGTGTCAGTTTTCAAAGGAAACAGTTACAGTTCTTATCAGCAGTATGGAGGTTTTCTTTCTATTGAGATTCTGAATTCTCTCCTTCTTTGAAGATAAGAAATCCCTGCTATCACAGCCTCTATCTGAATATGAATGGATTTGACAAACTGTTTAGGACTATGAGGATCAAATCCTAAATATGTGTACATTGAGAGTTCAAAAGGTGAATTAATTTCACCTTTGTACAATTGGTATTCTTGATTTCTATCTTTCCTAATAATAAATAGTAAAATTTCAAAATGTCCTTTGAAAACAATTATGGCTTTTTGGAGCTATACTTCCTGTTTCAACATCTTAAAATTAAAAAAGAAAATATTTTACCGGCAGATCCAGGTGTGACTTTTGGAAAAATAGTCCATGCTTTGTTTTTAATAAATGCAAAACTAAGCAAAAGTGAATTTTTTAAAAGAAGTGAAATGTCATAGCATGCTTCACACATGAAATGTAACAAATACAGTGTTAATTTGCAGTGCATTCTGAACAGAGAACCACAGCATTCCACCAAATCTGGAATCCTTGAAGACCGAAACATTTTAAGTTTCTTTCTAATAGTAACTACAAAGTATTACTTCAGACTCATGTAATAAAATGCTGTCTTGAAGACAAATTTAAAAAATCTAACCACCACTAAAAAAAGACTTTTAAAAGGTATTGACAATGCAGAAAAATTATACTTTTACGTTACTGAAGTTGAATGATACCCTGAGAAAGATCTCAAATTCTGCAAGTTTTCCTCAAAATCAAAATGTTTACTGTAATGACATGACTGAGTTTCCTAAAATATTTGTTTGCATCAGGCTTCTTGAATTATCATCTTTCTCTACCTCTAGTCTTGAATTTTAACAGGATTTGTGTTTTCAAGAAAAAAGTTTGAAAGAGTAAACCTAGTAATCAAGTATTTCTGTGCCCCTTGAAGAAGTCTTGTGGTAAAGGATGAATTTGGGTCATTATAGTGGAAAGTGTACACATACATACTGTTTCAGAGCATTCTTTTAATTTTACTTTCAGAGCATTCACTGTCTACATGGTCGACAAATAGTTGACCTTGACTAGTAAAATCTACTGTCTGAGATGAATAATAGGATACCCTGTAAAGCAGGAATGTTAGAAGTCTGCACGCAGGATTGAATTAGAAAATTGCCAGAAGTTCAAGGGCCACATCCATTTTGCATAAAATGAAGCAGATGATAGCTGAATTAATCTTTGGTACCATGGTACACTCCACAGAGATTTTAAATCCCAGCATGAAACACTCCATTTCTTTCTTGCATTGAGCAGGTGATAAAAAAGATATAACATCTTGAAGATATTTTGGATTACCTACCTTAAAAAAAGGCTCTATGATGCATTCTTGTTTCTTATCTACATTTTTCTAGCAAAGGTTCTAGTTTTAGCACCTACAGCTAACATCATACAGTTGATTAGCAACCACAACTAACTGGCAGCTTCTTGGCCATGCTATTGGAGCTTTGCCTATGCTAGCCCAGAGATTCCCTGCTTCTCAGAAGCCTTTTTCCTATGTTACACAAGCATCTACAAATCTTCCACCATTATATATGCCATTCACAGGCATAATCAGATCAACAAACAGAACAAATGCTTAGAGTCCATATTTGAAATTCCTACACTACTCAGGAGCTGGTGGCACTTGAACATATTGCTAAGGAGGGGATGTCTTGGGTTGTTCCTGAGGATCATAATCTAATAGGTATTTTACATGACACGAGTGACTAAGACTATTGGCATTTTTGGTTGAGAGTGTAAGAGATTTAGAGCTTTATTGAGAAAATCTTAAAATCAAAATGTTTTCCATCATATTAAGCAAAGCAAGTAAACATTTTGAAAGTTACTTTAAATCAAACTCTTAATGTGTACAGCAAAATTTCAGAAAATCCACACCATCTACATATGCAGACTAAGGAAGCTTATGATAAAACCTTGTGTTATGAATAGTACTGAGTAAGTCACTTCCTGCAGACCTCTCTGTGCTGTACCATATCAACTTAATGTTGGGTATGATTTGTGATTTAATTTAAAGGATCTTAACTGGTTTTAGTTCTATTGCTAATGTTCAGATACAAAATACTAATCTTAAAACATTGGTATTCCAGACCGAAGAAGGCTAAAGTCTGAAGTCAAAGAATAGAATAATCTTGTTAATTGTCTACAACTTGCTAATACAGTGTGAAATCCATTGGATATCTGGTAATAAAAATTGTGTTGTCCTTTGGAAATACACATTTTCTGTAATAAGCTTTAAAATGTAAGTGCTAGAATATTCCTAAACTTTTAGAATATCCAACTACTATACTTGGAGATGTTTCACTTTAATTTAATTTGTAGACCCTTAAAAGGCATAGATGAACTTTGACAGATTTTGGTGTAACTACTTTGTAAGGAAATAGTTCAAACATGGTTACTGAAGACTGATCTTTTAATGGGAAAATGACAAGAAAGCATTCATAATGTGAAATTGTGGGTGCTTATCTACCTATGCTTTCCTTAAAAGAAAAATGGACAATGTTTTGTCATCCAAAGCTACAACCAGTATTACTCAGTACCTGTGGGGAGCAGCCTCAGCCCATCTGCTTTGCTCTGATCTGACTGCACACAGCAAATACAAATCTGGGTGGATTACAGGAAGCAGAAATCCCTGGCATTGCTGCATGCATCTGAGGCCCTGCTGCCCTCCTCCCACACAGGTGCTGCCACTGGATGTAGCTTTGTAGCTCTGTACTGCTTCTCAGGGTCTCTGTCTAAACCTTCAAAAATTGTCTGAGAGCTGAAGGAAGCTCAAATACTGACTTTGTTGGAACCTGCTAAGGCTGCAGCTCTCTCTGTTTGTACTTTCCAATTTTTCATTAGTAGTTCCAATCTCATTACATGGTAGCAGCTACAGAGGCAAAGACTTGTACCCATTGCTTCAACTAGGACAGCATTAGAGCCACTATGATTTGTGTCAGGGTTTGACACAGGGCAAAACTTTAAGGGGCACCACTGCAAACTGAAGTTTTCCATTTCCCATGAGAATGGCCCCGAACCTATACAAGCTGTAATATTTCAATTTTATAGATAAGAAAGATGAAATTATTTCTTTTGATATTAAAGATATATCCAGGATATCCAGAAATTTATGTTCTCGCCCTAATACTGCAACAGGAAAACATAAAATCAAGGGGAGAAAACATTTAGAAATTATTGTAACCACATCTTTTTTTGCCCTTTGAGGATTTTGTTTTCAAGCAATGGCTTCCTCTAACAGCTTTTAATACTTAACTAGTCATTTTCATCAGCATGGAGTTGTTCTAATTTGTTACTTCTATGTTCCAATTATGAAATATGACAGAATTCTAAATATTTAATGGGAATGGGATTATTACCAATGTGCCCTTGTTGCCTGCTGCATTGTTATCCTCTTTAGTATTGTAAAAGATATGATGTACCTGTAGAAAAGAAACCTTAGTAGAGCATACAGATGGAATTGAATTCCTAAAGCAGTCATAGGTTTGCAAGTGTTATTCTCGAGGTCTCAATACAGGTTCTTCAGATTATTATACATGAACATTGGTGAAAAAAGGCTTTTCCCATCTTCTTTTAATACAGTAACTCCACATATGATTCAAAGATACACTGGTACAAAATGATCAGTTTGATTACACCCTAAAATGGATGTTTTGGTTGGTGTGCAATGTATGCTAAGTTTATAATTTAATATTTTACTGTACGGCATGTATTTCTTGCAGATTACAATGACCCTCAGATTATTTTGGTTCTTGCTCACATTTTAAATGAATTCTTCTAATATCCTTTGAGAAAGGTCAGATTCAGACAAAGGTCTATAGAGAAATACTGTCATTTAAAATGGAATAGTACAAAACATTACGGTTTTACACTAAGAATCACATAGTGAGACCTTTAGTTCATGTGTTAATACACTGAATGAAGATTATAATCATATCTGGTAGTCAGTGCAAGAACTTGGGGATGGAAAGCCTCCTAGATTATTCCCTTGGTATTTGTGCTTTTCGTAAGAGAAACCTATGTTAGAAAAACACAAATTTTTGTTTAAAGGTGATACAGCAAAAAGAAAGACAAGTGCTTTATGGCTCCTATGGTAAGCTTTTCCCACCAAAAGAACCAATTCTAGGTTTGCAGTATATCTGCAATGGTTGAAATTAAAATCTTACTGGCCCCTTCAAAAATGTAGCAAATTGGTGTCAGATTTTGATATAAGCAAGACATAAAAATAGAACAGCAGCCCGAAACATTCACTGCTTGTAAGAAGATATACAGAGGCAAGCTTGCAAAGTACTTTGGGTCATGTTACAGGTCAAGCTCTACCAATGTTAAATCAGTTGTGGGAAGAGGAAAGTCATGACAAAGCCAGATTTCCTTTATAGAACACCTGGTGAGACCCTACAGAGATACTCATACAACAGAGAAATTGCAGCAACCATAGACATAGGCTGCATTAAGAATAACTAAAATTTATTATATAGTGGCCAAGAAGAACACGAAATTACATTATTTCTGACTTGCTGTAGTGAAGTGAGATACATGGTTCATCTCATGTAGAAAAAGTAATAGTTCTGCCAAAACAGCAATAAACTACCCACCTTCTTTTCTGCTGCCAAATGTTCTTAGGGCCACCAGTGACAAAGATCAGGCCCGTGTCAATCACTGGTTCCTACTGCTTTCATTGCACTGTAAGTCACAGAAGTCCCACCTGGGTCTGTCGATGCAAAAGCTAATTTTCATCTCTCATGGGTCTCTTCTCATTTCTGTGAGACACTATCACAGACCAGGCTATCTCCTTGCCCAAGCATCCACTTATTCAGCCATTTCGCCAGCTCTCTTTCTTCTGGATCTTGACTACTACAAATATAAAGCAAATCAAAGGCTTTTTTAAAGTTTTTTTCCTTATTAATTGAAGCCCTTACTCCTCACTTCAGCCTCAAGTTGAGGTTGTGTCCAGGTGAAACCAGGACAGCATCTAACCCTTCCATTAGTTAAAAAGAAAACTTACTTCAGACTATTCCTTAAAATTTGCATAATGTCCACTTTCTCACTATACCTTATAAAAAAGTTCAATAAGAATAATCAGAAATCAAGCATAATATTTGCATTGGAGAGGTGGTTTCCCTGAAAATGGTGAATGAATTAATGTATTTTTCAAATGGTGAGCATGAAGTCTAAGATCTGGCTTTTCATAAAAAACATGGAAATCAGGTTGTTTTAGAAGGGTGGCAGGGAGGTTTTAGCACTGACTTCAACTACTGGGAATTAGGAAATGGAATTAGATTGCATATGAATGTTAGACTTCTTAATGACTCATGAAAAGGGAAAAAAAAGTAGTTAGGTACAAAGAGTATCAAATAAGTTGGGATTGGTTTTTTGCTATGAAAAAACTCTGAAGATGTCCTACCTGTATGGGATAGATCACAGAAGAAAAGCATAACTTAAAATTGATGTCATCACAATTATTGCTATTCTGCATCTGCCTAATTTCTAGTTGCTTAATTTAGTTATTTAACTCCTCTTCAGACAGGATTTTAATTTGTTATCTGTTATAATTTTCTCGGTATTCTCTAAAATTCATGAGAAATGGAACCAAAACAATAAATATCTGAGCAAAGACACTGCAGAAGCCTTTCTAACTTAAAAACATTTTATTTTTACAAGCTACAGTAGAAATCAGTAAAATTAAATAATTGCTATGCAAATCAGCACAATATTGTATTTCTAGATGGTGAGGAAGCTATGTTGTGTTAATGGATACAAGAATATCTGGGGGTTGATGTTTAAAATGATCAGTTTATCATGTGTGTGCATTTTATTTCTCTCCAAAATAGTACGAAATTAAAAATACCTTAGAAGAATTAGATGACTATATGATTCCAAGAGACAGTATCTCTTCCCCTATTATAGATCATTAGGTGGTTAACAATGTGAATGAATGAATGTGGCTGTTCCTGCAAATTGTTTTCAATTAGCTGTTGAAATGGAAAACTCATCTGAGAAACTGCCCTAAAATAATAACACAAGTTTCCCATGCGAGCACTTTGCCACTGAACAAGAGCAATCATGTAGTTTAAGCCACTAGAGACAGTTTATAATTACACAGGTGCATTTTTTATATATTTTGTCAGGGTATTGGCATTTTGTCTTAAAGTTGCAGCTTTGGTCCACACAGCATATATTGATAGAAGCAAGGTGTGATGTTAAATCTGTAAGTGAATTCCACTTGGTTAACTTACAGAAAGATTATTTTATTTAAAAATTAACTTTTTGTCAATGCCAATAAGTCTTCTCTATAATAATAGCTCTGAACAGAAGGCTAATTATCATTGCTTCATATATACTACTTCTTCTTTATATTCTTCTTGGTGACTCATACTTCTCTTTCCTGAAAAGTAAAATATTACCCTATCTTGAACCACCAAAGCGATGAGCTGTTTTTCATTGACTTGTACATGGCCTTTTAAAACACTGATACTGGGGACTGGCAGACCTGGTGAGTAATTCTGGCTTACAGTAAAGCATATGCCCACTGTTTACAGTGCTTCAAAAAACATGTCAAAATACTGCTTTTTAAAATTCTGTCATATTCACATAAGTATCTTGTTTATTGTAGAAGTTTAATATCTGTACTCCACCTGTCTAAGCAGAAGCAGAGCAGTTGACTGATTCATGGTTAATGCTTCCCAAGGAACCTGTACATTAGAAGTGGGACACTGGAGAAAACAACTAGTCTGACATCTTTTGTTTGTGGCAACGAAATTAACCACAAACTGCAAATTGTTTAGGGCTTCAGTGTGTTGATAGATATTCAAGGTCTAGAAAAAAATATTTTTTACTCCACATAGATTTGTACTAATCCAGTAGCATAATTAACGAAATCACCCTGCAAATGTCTGCTGCAGGCACATAAAAACAATTTGTTAGCAATCTGTGATATGATCAAGATCCCTTAAAGAATTCTGTGCAGATTCTGTTCACCTGTGGTTTTTTTTGTCAGGATGGATTTTATTGCCATTGCTTTGTTGCGATTTAATGCTGCTTTTTCATAAAATGTAAAGTTTAATCTATGGCTGTTTGAACACCAGAATGGCATTTCTGCTGTCCTCAGCCACAAGAATTTTCAGCCAGTGCCTATGTAATACTATCAATTGTAAGGTCACATGAAATTCCAGTTTCTGTGAATCCTTACTCAGAGATCAAACAAGCATCTGTCAAACTTTTTTCTCCTATAACTCTACTGTTTAAGATGTAGCTCTACAATCTTTTATTGCTGCAGGTCTGATGCCATGTTGGCCTCTGTTGCTACTAGCCCATTATGTGAGTCTACAACACACAACTTGACTGTAGCTGGGCTGAAAAGTTACATTGGCCAGCCAGACACAGAATTTGAAGACAGAAATTAAAGTATATTTTTACTAATTTTATGCAGCCCTGGAAACAGGGATAATAATAGGGCATATTGAGTGGAAATGGACAACTATGGAGTGTTGAGATAGAGAAAACAGAGCAAAGATACTGAACTTGAAGTGAGGTTAACACAGAAATTCTCAGAAAAAGAAAGAGCTGTAATTTCCAGTTTGAAACCTAAGACTATTATTATTTTAAGAATACTTGCAGGACTCAGGAGAGTAATATACAGATATTCAGCAAAATAGTTCTGTTTGTGAAAAACATCTATGAAATGTTAGAGGCGACAAAATGACACACAGAGTGTCATTTGGACTTCAGCTGTCATTTGGGAGCCAGCTCAGACTCTGCTTGCTCATGTGCCATCCATGCCCTCGGAGCTCAGGAGTTACTGGGATATTACAGTGCTTTCCTTTTCCTACCTCAGGTCTGTGAGAATCACAACAAATGAAACTTGACTCTTGCTTACAAACTGATGGAAGCCCCATTTGTAGCAAGTCTCAGACCTCTCCTGGAAAGACTGAGCATCTCTCCATTTTAAGTCTCATCCTGGGTATTTTCTTTAACAAAAATTTGAAGTTCTTAATTACTTTAAGGGAGTATCTACTCTTTTATCAAATTTGTCGCAAATCAGCCTATGTGCTCAAAACCTATTAACAGGGCATGTGTGCCACGGTTGCATAAATCTCCTTTCCTTAGTAAACTAGGCCAAACTTAGTAAACCTCTAAGAAGCCAAATGAAAGTTTAGTCTTTTAGAAGTGGCATTAAAAAAAATTTTCTTTTAGACAATACTACCAGATTTAGTGTCATGTTAATCCTACTATTCAAATGTGCAGCAATAAACAAGAAATTACATTCCTTACATGAATTTTTGACTCTTCCTCTATGCTTCTACATGACAAGTAAGATTTTCAATCAAGCCATTCAGAACACCTGAGATATGCCCCAGCAAATGACTGCCTTGTCTGAGCCCAGTCAGTATTGACACCAATGAGGCATGCATCACCATGACATACAGATGCATCTTGCATTTTGATTGAAGAACAAACCACTTCAGGCTGTCAGACACACATAGCCCAGGTAGGATGCATGCATTCTGCTTTGTACTTTGGCAAGGGAACCCTAAACTGGCTAAATTTTAGTCGAGGACCAAATATTCAAGAATCTGGAGATGACGGAGAGCCTTGATAGTATCAACTTTGTTTTAGAGTTGCTGCTTACAATTTCATTTTGTAGGGTTTCTTAAAGAATATAAAAACTTCTCCTAAAAACACTGTATATGCCCAAAGAAGGGAGCCTGAAGTAAAGATAAACAAGTTGACTGCTGAATCAAAAAGGCAAAAAGGAAATAGCTGTGTAGATATGAGGCCTGTTGGACAGCTTTATAAATAGAAGTCAGTGGATCACAAAAAAAACCCCAAACAAAACAGCACAATTTTTTTTTTTTTTTTACTAAGGTTTTTTAAAAATATATAATTCTACTATTTTAAAATTATCATTCACATGCCACAGAGGAAGTTTCTAAAACTGAAAAATCTTTATCTTCTAGAGACTGTTCTCAGTAGAGCCTGGCAAAAAAAGCTGTTCAAAAAAAGGCAGTGATACAGTAGCCAAATGAAATAAGCAAAGTATTTAAGAGGGCAATACTTCTGATGGTTCCTAAACTTTATAAAGCAGCATTAATGCAAAACCCCAGGACATGACTGGCTAGATTCATAAGCAAGAAAAGGAAACTGGAAGTGATGCCACCTTTAATCCACAGTCACTAATGTATTCATCTGGGAGAAGGCACTAGACAGAGAAGACCTGTGCCTCTTTGAGGAGATTTTCACAAGGAACTTCGAAATAAACCTCCTTGTTTTGTTTCATCTAAGTGTTCACTGAGTCAGAATGACTCAAGTCTGATATGTAAACCACAAACTGGGCAGATGGGACATCCTAGATTTTTAATCCCTGTTCAGAGAGACATTTAGCATTCTTGAAGTGAAACAGCTAAATCAGAAAGAGTACCCCAAATACCCTGCAAAACTGTGGTTAGATCAGATCTGTGGGAAGTGTTGAGCCTATGAAAAATAAGACATGTCCCCTTCCAGACTGTAACTGATTGGCTACTGGATAAGACAGCAATTCCTGTTGTTTTCTGTTTTGTTATCCTAATATTTTCTTTCCTTTCAGTTTGGCAGCCAGTCCAATAAATAAAAATCAGTTATTGGCGCAGACTTTCTCAGAATTCATGGACAAGTTTTACAGATGTGATGATAATGCCAAGAAATTAGCTTCAGTTCTAGTTTTCTTAACAGAAACTCCTAAGCAAACACATTATTACTTTTAAAGAACATAAAAAAAATTAACAATCTAAAGGTGTGTCACTTTCTTCTTACAGTGATTGATCCAGAGTTGCTGATACCTCAACAGAAATTTTGAACAATATTGTGCTAAAGGAATATTACATGTAACAGATTTTCTTTCTTTATTGCTTATTATAAGTTTGGGGGTTTTGGACGATGAGAAAATTCTGCTTAGAAGCTTAGTAATGTGTTTCTATGTTTATTCATCAGGTATAAATTCATCCCAATGGCATCTCATTGTGAGACAATGTGAGTTATTTTTATGATTTCAAAGTAGCAGCATTTATCACTTCCAGTACTATCTGCAATAGTTTAAAAGCTGCACTGGAACATGGTACTTCTACAAGTTTTAACTCACTTTTTTGGAGTTGTCTTTTCTTTTTTCTCTTTGCCCCTTTTCCTTTTCCCTTCCCTTCCCTTCCCTTCCCATCCCTTCCCTGTCCTTTTTTAAGGAATTATCCTACTTTGGTCTGTTCAAAAGAATGTGGTTTGCTTGTGTAATCCTATATGAGCAATGGTTAATATTTTGCATAAGTTAATTAATTTTTACAAATCACAACAAAAGGAGTCATCAAAGAAGAAATTTTCACTTCCTGTTAACAAGGGCACATGCTGTTGAATATCTGTTCACCATATTTTAATGAACTACAGTATCTTGGCAAAACAGACAACAGCCTTTCTTTCTCTGACAAGGCTTTTGAGAGAGGAAAACAATCTAGCCGTAGGATTCTTGCAGTATAGCTATTGTCAGTATGACAATTGCTGTCAATTAGACAACTGCTCCAAATAATATATATTACTCACTTTTTTTTAAAGCAGTAAATATGACTGTAAACTTAACCCAGTAGTGTAATTTTTCAACAAGATCTCCAGGTCATTTGTTGAGTTGGTGTTATGTCACCTTTCATGCTCTTTAAGACTTCTGTCAATATAAGACAGTCTGGAATCAACTCAGTGGAACAATGTTCTTTAACATCTTTAACTGCTGAATTACTTAATTGAGTAGAAGTGGATGCAGAGGCTAAACCAAAGAGCCGTTTCCTTGGATTTTCTTTACTATGTGGATTACATGCAGCAGTAGACATTTTGGATTGAATTTCTTTGAACAGGAAGGATAAAAATCCAATAAACAAGCCCTATGTCTCTGCACTGAGAACTGGGTGAGCAGCTGCAGTAAGTAAATGTACACAGCATAATTTTTTCAAGATCAATTTCTTAAATAAAACCTAAATTATCTCAAGGCTTATTTCTTTATGTTGATCTACTGAACTTCTTTTTAACCTGAAGCTGCCATGAAAAACTGCTTGGGAAAAAAAAAAAAAAATCTTTTGCTTCCAAATGAACAAACTGGATTTTTAACAGTGATGGCTCTGTAGCCATTTTCACTCTGATATAGCTCATCCAACTCACACATTTCTTGTAACTTCAAGCAGTTTGGACTGTGTTTTCATCTGGTGAGTTAGGGTAATACTGACAGGAGAAATACATACATGCTGATGAGACACTGGCTATTCTAGATGCAAATTTTTTATTATTATTCTACATAATAATATGTTGGAAGTGTTTAAAAAGGCAAATTATGGTTTGGGTCGAGGTTTTCTTCTTCATTTACAGAAGCCTACTTGGAAGCTTATGCTTTCTTCAGGGTTGCATACTTGAGACTTTTCAGATTATCTTGAAAAGGACACTATAAACATGTTATATGTGTCTAACAAGCATTACAAAATAATGTTATAAACACATTAGATCACTCCTCAGTGTTTATACTTGTGCCAAATTCCTGAAGGTATGATACTGTAAGAACAAACCACAGCAGACTAAATGCAATCAAATTTACAAGCGTACCTTATGGAATAAATGAGTAAACCATACATGTGTTGAATAATGTTTGTGTTGCAGATGTTCATTTAGTATCTGTTTGTGCATTCATAGTTACAGGCTTCCCATCTGAACATATCTATTCCAATGAAGCTTTGGCAGCAGCTCCAGTTGCAATGTCATACGCGTTGGTACTTGCTGTCTGTGTCTAGTGCCTCAAAGAATAACAAACAATATTAAACAAACCCAAACTTTAGTGCTAATGAGCAAGACATCCCCACTCTGCTCCAGGTGTTTTACTGACATACAAAAACAGGACTAGACGATTGCCCTCTGACTTCCAGATCACGTTCAAATAGTGACTAGACACAACATGGAGTTTAGGAGAGTTTAAAATAAAAATAATAATTTAAAAAATCATCATTAGGTGTATTTGTCAGAGTAATTTAGTAGTGCTTCCCCCGTTTTTTTAAACCTGCAACAAGCAATACAAGCAGTTTGTATCACTGAAGGATATGACAATCAATCAATTTCTCTGGCACAGATTGTGCTTTTTAAGGCAAAACCCAGAAACTGATGAGAGATTGCTGTCAATACCTTTCTACAGGAGAAGGAATGTCTCTTTAGCAACTGAGTCCCAGGCCAGTAGACTGTAATAACAGATGAAGTAATTTAGATTAGTTAACATTCAAGCTTAGCTGCACTGCTACAGTCAACAGTGCATGAATGCTGCCCAACTTCATGAAATTCAATTGTTCTATCAGCTTCTGCTAAGTTTTTCTTTAGACTGTATCATATGTTTGCAGTTTCCCCTGTAATTCTTTTGTAATTATGGGGACTATTTCCTATCCGGTATTAATTTGTGTTTTAGAGTTACGAAAGATTATTAATTCTCACTTGATAAACTCTGGTTTATTCTTATGGCTTTGTGGGATGGTGTGAGACATTAACACCAATCTGTCCAAGGACTTAGGGCTTTGCAGAACAGACATATGAAACTGTGCACCATTGGAATGCACAAATTTAATTACAAAAATGTACAGAGTGCATCATGGTTTTGTCATTTTGCAATTTTTCAGTGGTTTACCTTGTAATCTTCATATTCTCTTTATGTTTACCTTGCTTTAGAAGGAACACAAACACGTGCAATGATTTCTCAGTAGGCAAATGAGTAGTTGAAAATGTATGCTTCAAGTAAATGGACTATTTCCCGGTAACTTTGTTTCAAGTAAGTTTAACTCTGGTTCCTATCCTTTAGCTGTTTTCTGCCTAATATTAAGAATATTTCTTTCTTTCTTTTTTTCATCCTTCTTTGGCAGAAGGGAACAGTTTAGTAATTGTTTAACTACTAAACTGTAATAACCAAATGATTTAATGACATAATCACTAAGCAGCAATTATTTAATTACTAATGAGTTTTTTTCTTCACTGCTCTAAGATTCCAAACTACTCTGGAAGCATCTCAAGGCTAAAGATACTAGCTAAAATGAATAGAATATTTCCCAGGATAAACACAGTACTCAAGTCTTTAGCGCTTAAGCTCACAAGGCGAGGGACACTTCAATCATTCATCTGAAAAAATAACTATATTTGAGCCGGAATTTACACTAAATAAACTATGTATTTCTGAAGGTAGTCATGGCAGATAGTACTACAATAAATTGTGAGAAGTATAGCCTAAAAAAGTTGAGATATAGATTACATGTTTAAGTACTTTCCTATTATTTATCTTCAAAAATCACCAGAAATATTTTCATATTTTACTAAGTGATCATACTTTGGTGCGGGTTTTTTTTTCTCTTTGTTTTTTTGTGGTTTTGTTTTTTTGGTTTTTTTTGGTTGCATTTTTGTTTGGTTTTTGTTTGTTTTGTTTTTGTGTTGTGTTTGGTTTTGTTTTTTTAACTTTTGGTTGGTTGGTTGGTTGGTTGGTTGGGGTTTTTTTGATTGGTTGGGATTTTCTTTTGGTTTTTTTGAGTTTTTAAATTAATAATGGACAGAAAACCTGAAAAATACCCCAAATTCAAACTTGGGAGCATTCTTAGTTATTGGCCAGGGTGAGACCACACTACAGACAAAAAGGCATGAGAAAACTGCATTACTTTTCATCACATTAGGTCACCTTTCGATTCAGATATTTTCATATGCAAATTCTGAGGCGAGTGAAACCGCAACTCTTGGCGGTCCTGTGCTCCAGGGCTGTTCGCCCCAGCAACTGTGACTCCATTGCCCAGGTAAGGCTGTGTCCAGCAGTTCTGCGATATGCCACTGAAAGTAACGGCAATGTTTTACTCAATAAAGCTTTAGAAGAGTTGATCATGTATTTGACTGATATTTAACCCAGCGGGTAAATGAGAACACAGGTGCACAACGAAACTTCAGTCTGAACAGCATTTAGTATCTGTGCTGCTCCACTCACGACAGCAGCACGCTGTGTGCTATATTCTCCGCTGCCTGTATTCGATGTCAACTCCGGCCACAGCTGTCCCGGGCTTTGTTCGGCCACAGGACTGTGGGGAGTTCCCGCTGCCGGCGCTCGGCTGCCCCGCAGGCAAAGGCCTGCCCGCCCCAGCGGGCTGTCCCGCGGCGGCACCGCCGGCTCAGCGAGCGGGGCCTGCGCCCGGGGTCCCGCTGAGCGGAACCGTGCTGGGCCCTGGGGCCCGCGACGCGTTTTTGAAGAGCCCATTCCGTGCTGGCAGCTCCGGGGGCAGCTGCAGTTCGAGCTGCAGGCTCAGCTCTGGGCGCGCAGGAGAGCTCCGGCAAGAAGCCATGAACTGCCGACCCTGTGCACAACAAAGGGCATGGGGACCAGCGGCCCGGCCAGGTGAGGGACACACACAGACAAACGTGGCAGGAGCCAACGACCCCAGAGCTTCATACCCTTAGACTGTGAGGGTATAAGAACTCAGGGGTACCTCCAGAGAGGTACCCTGCTCGAGCTGCTATTTTATTATTTAGTTACTACACCACGATTAAATTATTTTAAGGATCGGGGCATCTGAGGCATTGCTGTGTAAAACCTGTGGCCGAGCTGGTAAGGAAATCTGGTCTGTGTCAGTGCGGGAGGTGCAGCTGTGAAGGGGCTTTGGTCCCAGCTCAAGTGATGCGAATGTGACAGCCAGAGTGGTTCCTAAGTAGTGGAGCACACAATCTTAGAATGGTTTGGGTTGGAAAAGATCTTAAAGATCATTTAGTTCCAAAACTCCTGCTGTGAGCAGGGACATGTAAAATGAGACCAAGTTGCTCAGAGCCCAATCCAGCCTGGCCTTGAACATGTCCAGGGATAGGACAGCCACAATTTCCCTGGACAACCCCTTCCAGAGCTTCACCAAGCTCACAGTAAAGATTTTTTTCCTTAATATCCACTCCAAACCTATTCTCTTTCAATTTGAACCCATTCCTCCTCATCTTGTCACTGCATACTCATGGTAAATAGTTTGCGTCATCTTTCCTGGAAGTTCCCTTCACGTACTGAAAGGTTGCAATTAGGTTACCATGAAAATCTTGTATTTTCCAGGCTGAACAATCCCAAATCTCTAAAGCCTTTCCTCATAGGAGAGGTCTCCATACCTCTGATCAATTTGGTAGCCTTCTCTAGACTTGCTCCAACAGGTCAACGTCCTTCCTGTGCCAGGACCCCAGAAAGAGATGCAGTACTGGAGGTGGAGCCTCACCACAGTGGAGGGGCAGAATCCTCTCCCTCCCGGCTGCCCACGCTGCTTTGGATGCGGCCCAGGCCACATTTGGCTTTCTAGGCTTTAAGTGAGCATTGACAGCTCATGTTAAGCCTTGAGTCCACCAGCACTACCAAATCCTTCTTGGCAGGGCTGCTCTCGATCTGTTCAGTCCCCAGCCTCTGTTGATACTGGCTGGTTTCCCTAACAGCATGGCAGTGGCTCTATGTGCCCTCACCAAAGCAGAGCGCAGGCAGTGCGAGGCTGGGCTGGGGCTGCTAGCCATGAGGCCTAGCCCACAGCAGCAGTGCAGTACCAGGTCAAGAGGCCCAAAACCAGCAGCAGTTCCTGGTAGAGGGACGGTGAGGCGCGGCGCATGGCGGCGGTGTTATAGCAAGCTGTGAGGTCCGACACATGGCGGGGGTGCTGTCCCGGGGTGTGAGGCCCAGCACATGGCGCAGGCCCCGCCCCNAGGTCGGAGCGTGGCCTGGCGTCCCCGAGCGGGGCCCCCGCTCTGTGAGGGCCCCCGCGAGCTGCCCGCGGGCCCCGCTGGCACCGGACGGTTCTGCCCTCGAGGGCGGCCCAGGTAGGGCTCGCTGCGCCCGCAGTTGGCCGCGTGGGGCCCTCCGTGGGCCCCGGGCGTTAATAGCAAGAGCGGTGCTGGTGGCGCGGCTTGGCTCGGCCTCCTCCCCGCCGGCCGCGGTTCTGCCATGCGGGCCTCGCCCAAACCGGAGCCCCCAGCTCGAGCCGAGTGCCGGCGG
>VZRH01002696.1:641959-654274 GCA_013397555.1 Urocynchramus pylzowi | reverse complement strand
GGGCGGGACGCGGGGCGGTCAGGCTGGAGCGGCGGCTGTTCGGCTGCCCTCGGGACTCGGCTGTTCCCACGACCTGGCACCACCGCGGCTCGGCGGCGTGAGCTGCTGGCGGGCTGGCACCGCCGATATTGCCCTTCCCTAGGCGGAGCTTGTGCCTTCTCATGGCATAGAGGGCAGCCCGGCTGCTGAGGTTTGTGTTTGAGGGAAGTGGGTTTACGCTTTGGTTTTTTACAATTTTCAGGTGCGGTTTCAGCTTGATCATTGTTCCTTTGCTGCTAAACAAATGTAGCCCTCAATTAAAACCAAGTTGTTCCCAGTCCTGGTGGAGCTGTGGATGGCACACCCTTCATCAACTAACGTGGTGCAAAGTTATGTGCCTGTATGGGACGTTATCTGAGAAATACATCATATAGTCCATGTGTTGTAAATAAGATAACTTCTCTGGGCATTTGAAATACAGCTATTAAAGTGGGAGAAAAAATTACTTGAGTAATAGATGGTAGCCGTACAAGGAGTGGCTGAGGTCACTTGGTCTGTTCAGCTTAGAGAAGGGGAGACTGAGGGGAACCCTCATGGCAGTCCTCATGAGGGGAAGAGGAGAGAGAGACTGATCTCCGTGATGACCAGTGACAGGACCCGAGGGAATGGTTTAAAGTTGTGTCAGGGGAGATATAGGTTAGATATTGGAACAAGATGCTTCACCCGGAGAGTAGTTGGGCACTGGAAGAGGCTCCTCAGGGAAGTCCTTACAGCACCAAACCTTACAGTTCCAGAAGAGTTTTGTCAATGCTCACAGGCACGGGGTGGGATTATTAGGGATGTCATGTGCAGGGCTAAGAGTTGGACACTCTGATCTTTGCGGAACCTTTCCAATTCAGAATATTCTCTGATTCTATTACGAGAAGGTGACAAGGCTAGTCTGAAAAATTTCTGGTTAGTGTAAATGTCCTCGCTCTTTAAGCTCACTACGAGTTTCATTTTAGTTATTTGATTTTAAGTCAATCCAAGGAAGTTTTAAGTATTGGAGGCTTACTTGAGCTTAACAGTGCAACAGACAAATTCCCATGTGAAGTGATAACTGGATTTTCAATAACTCATAAGTCTTACTGTGGCTGCATCTACCGTGATTTTCTATAGTGCTAATTTCTGCCCATCCTTATGGTGCTCTATTACAGATCATTGTGCTGTTTTCACTACAGCTGTTACACTATTTATACATTTACTTAAGTTAGATCATTTTTTGTTGTTTCTGTGCGAGTGCTTTTAAATCCTAACTTTAAAAAAAAGAGGTTGTAAATACAACTGGCTTTGAATAAAGTTAGGTATTTTTAAACCTAACTGCCATGATAAAAATGGCTAAAATAGTGCTTTTAAAAGAGTTACTTCCTCAGAAGCTTATTGCTCTTTAGGGCAATGAGCTCTCATTTCGTAATCTGTCCTTTATCAGGTTTTCAGTTCATCACTTTTCTAGTAACTATAATAGTGTTCCCGGGACTTGTGTTTTTGCAGGTTATTGGGTATTTGTGCCTGCATTATGAACTTCCTTGGCTATGCTTAGTTTTAGATGGGCAGTTGCTTTTTAAGGCAATATCTTAATATAGTCTATAATGTTATTTTTGAAGTGTTTTTGAAGAACTTGTTCACAATTTTGATGCTTTAACTTACAATACTGGTTTCAACACTTATTTGGGTCTATGCATACAGCATTGCATTGGATTTCGGACCTTTCAGTTCCATGGACTACCTTAAAGGAAATGTGCATTTAAACATGAATAGATGCTTATACACATTAAAAAATTAAGAAGATCAAGTCTATTGTCAGTATGTTTACTTTCCTTACACTGGTGTTTGCACCACCACTGGGAAATATTTGAGTGGAGTTGGGGAAGGATTCACTGCTAGTGGGATTCCTAGAATACACATTTTGTGTGTTAATGTAGTTAAAGAAGCTAAAAATTTGTAAGCTATTTGTACTCTTAAAATGGATGTAGATGTTTCCTTTGGCAATGGAGACCACTTGCAGGAGCTGTTCCTGTACATTTCCTCTAATCCAATCAATTACCCCTTACTGCAATTTTGATTGTTCAGGTTACAGATTTTTGACCTCTCAGTTGTGCTGATAAAACTGTTACTAGGCCAGGTTATTTTTAACCTGCCCTGCTTCACACCATAGTTCTGTGCAAAGTTGGGCTGACTCAACTGAGGATGCAGGGCAGGAGCTCATTAGGCCAGCTTTCCTCCCAGGAAAAAAGAAGTCAGTGAAAGCTTGGCTTCAAATTATAGCATTGTAATAAAAAAAAATTAAGTTAAAAGATGTGAAATTAATCACGATACTTGCCTTTTAAAAGATGCTCTGCATTTTGAGTCACATTTAAGAGTATGTGTATATCCTGATACATAAAATGAAATATCCGTAAGAGGTATCACCAGTTGGTGTCACTTTCTAAAAGTCCATGGCTATGTTATCAAATTTCTTTTAACTGTATTTAAGAAAAAAATCAGCTGTGTTATAGTGTAGGTGAAGTTATCACATGTATCTTGTTAGGATTCTGCTAACATATCATTGCTTATGCCTATTTTGTGGTTTTAGTATAAATTGCATTGCATCCTCTGAGCATATTTTATAATTTATTCCTTTTTTCCCTCTGAGGTCAAGTAAAACTAAATTCTTAAAATAAAAACGCTGCTCATTTCTGTTGTCTGTTCTATAAAAAGTCTCTGAAATAGCAATTTATTTTGCTTAAAACCTATTAAACTTTGCCTCTGTGTTATTAAAAAAAACCAAACTGTTTTAAAGAATGTCCTACAGAGAAGAAAAAGTTAGTTGGGCTTGATTCTCTTTCCAAGACCTGGCATGTGGCCCATGTTGTCTCTGTCAAGTGGAAATTCACTTCAGAATCTACTTCTTTTCCCCATACAATAATTTAGTTTAGTGTCCTGTTCTCTTCTTTCTTAGCACCATGTCTGACTTCAGCACCCTAAGCTGATGGAGGACCAAAGGAAGAGTTCATCTTTGTGTAGTGGGTCTAGCACAGGCCAAAGGCGTAATACCCAGCATAAACAGAGCAGACGGTTGGGGATACAAGCATCCTAAAGTCACCCTAGGGCATTTCACTACTTTGTTTCATCTCAGGTCTTAACATGTGGTAGCCGCCCCATTCTCTTACAAGTAGAGGATGATTGTCTGCTCCCCTGTCATAAGCTGTTACAGAGTAATTATTTCTGCAGTTTTGTTAGATTATTGGTACTCCGTGTAAAGAAATAGCAAAATTTCTTATTTATTTTGTTGTTCAGAAATACATTCAAGGTTATGTTAAAGAATGTTAAAAAGCAGAAAACTTTATTGGCCATCTATGTTTGTTTAAAAAACAAATAAAATGAATTGTGATAAGATATGCTGATGTAAATTTGGTTAATTCCAAAAAGTACATATTTTTCATGACTAATTTTATACATTACTTTTTTAATTCAAGAAAACATCTACAGGCATGAGGGACTCCATCTAATGAGATCTATGCAAAATTTTTATAGTGTCTTAATTGCTAATGGAAACAGTATGCAATGCATTGTAGGTACGGCTTGGGGATTTTTCTGTTGTTTGAAGTGTTTTTTTGTGGGTGGTTTGCTTGTTCTTGTTAATTTTGTTTTGTGGGTTTTTGGGAATTTTGCCTAGGTTTTGTTGGGGTTTAAAGAAAATGTGACCTTATGGGAAGCCCTGGCAAAATCTTAAAAAATTTGGGAGGCTGTGGGTTTGGGTGAGGTTTTGTTTTGTTTGTGTTGAGTTTTTTAAGATGCAAAGAAAATAAAGCTGTAATCCTTATTGAATAGTGAAGTATTTAATGAAAGTACTGAATGTTTTGGTATGTGTGTTTTTTGGGTTTTTTTGCTGTCTAGTCTCAAGATGGCAGAGTTATTTATGGAATGTGAAGAAGAGGAGCTAGAACCCTGGCAAAAGAGAGTGAGAGAAGTGGAAGAGGATGATGAGGACGATGATGATGAGCCAATCTTTGTTGGGGAAATCTCTAGCTCAAAGCCAGCTGCTACATGTAAGACAACACTTTTCCATAATTTAAAACAGATCTTTCAAGGTATAGAAAGTTAAACTTAGTTTGGAAGTATAGAATTCTTAATAGTATGACTTAAGATATTCCACACCTTAAAGCTGTACATCTCTGTCTTACTGAAAATCAGAATTCTTAAGAAATTCTGTCTTAAATCCCAGGTTATGCACAGTTCTGGTTACCTCTAACCTTAAATCTGTGAGGTCAAAATAAGGACATTTGAAGGTTTTAGCATTAGCGACAGAATTTAAAAGCCAGTATATACAATGCTGAAATCATGCATACAATTGCTTACAATATAGTTAAAATTTAATTATATAGTTGGGAGTGTCTTCCTCCTAAAAGAATGTGCATGAATTTAAGTCTTCCTGTTACTTAGGAAGTAAGTAACTCTTTTTTTTTTTTTTTCTCCACCCCTCATTTCATATGTTGGTGAACATCATTCTGACAAAACCAAGGTACCGGTCTTCAGTGTCTATAATAAAAGCACAATCTGGAAAGTGACTAATATGAAAATACTGAAAGCCTGTCTGTGAAATACAATATTTTTATTGATAAATTTACCCATCCTTTGTGAAATTGAGTTTTTTCATCAAGTTCCTTAGTTTTCTCCTAAATGAAGGCAGTGCAGGGAGTGAGGTTAGGTGGTTGTGATGGCAGGAGATGTGTCAGGATTCCATGTTTGTCCTATGCTTGGGCTTTCGCAGGTAAGTAAAGAAGAAATTTTTTCTTGTTATTTTAATTAACTTTAGTAATGACACTTTTTTTTGTATATCTATCTTGTAGTCAATTTTTAAGAGCTGTGACTTAAGGTCTCCCTAGCAGTCACATACCCAAGACTTTGCCTGGTGAGGTTTACTCCTTACAGTTTCTGCCTCATCTCTGCTAGTGCTTATATCCAAGATTTCCACAGTAGTTTTCTGGAGGTATATAATTTGCAGTAAAGGATCTCAAGACAAAGTCTTGCACGAGGCTGTCTGTCACACTCTGCTGCGTGGATTTCAGAGCTGTTATTAGCTGTTCAGTCATTTTAGTTCACAGTGCTTTCATCTTGCATCTATTACTTTTTTGCTCACTAGGGTAGCAAGTTTAAGGCTTCTTACACAAGATTAAAAAAGTCAAAAAATGATTTTAAATATGAGAAGAATACAGAATCTGATATTTAAGTATTCTCACCAGAAAATATATTTTTAAGAGTGAATATTTTAAAAATATTCTGAATACTGTGAAAAATTTGAAGAATATTTTAAAATTTTTCCTAAGTTTTCTGTAGTTACAAACATACAGAATGTCTGAAAAATACCCTGGTTTCTGGAAGGTCCAGAGACCTCTGGGTTGCTGTTGGTCATTGGCAGTCATGGCATGGTCATGGCATACGACAACTATTAAGACACTAGCATGTGTTGGACCAATAAACATGCCAAGTTTGATTGCAGTTGTTGTAGCCTCCAAGTTTTTTTGTAGTGAAAGGATATAAATAATGCAGGTGAAAACTATAATTTTGGTATTATTCTGTGAACTTCAAGAACTTTGGTAAAAGATGAAGACTTAAAATGTTTGCTTCTTATTCTAGTGCTGTCCATACTTGGTCCTGACACAAGTAAAATCACTTATGGAATAACTTGTTACTTTATCTTTTTTCCTTTCCTTTCCTCAACTTTTCTCTTTTTAATCTTCTATTTCACTATCAAAAACAGCTATGGAAGAATGACCTCAGTTCTTCTCTGGCTTGTAAGTAGTACTACCTGGCACTAGTCAGGCTTCAGTTTGTTATTGGTGATAGGCAAGATACCGTGAGCTCAGCTTTGCTTATCACTGTTTAGTTTGCACCTGATCAGATGAAAAATTGATGACAAATAGGAACTCACATATAGGTCTTCATTTTTCTGAAAGGTGTAGTTTCTACAATGCATTGCATTTTCTTAGCCTTTTCCTGTCAGTACAGTTACTAGTTTTTGTACAGACTGTGTGGAAGACTTAAAGGAAATAGTAAAAACTCCAACTTCGACCTGCTGTCATAGAGCTGTGTAGTATCAAGTGTACCTTCTGATGTACTGGAAGATTGTTTTGGCTGAGATAAAAAGTAGTTCACACTTTGTTCCCTTTACCTTTTTCTGCAACTGCTCATTTTTCCTACAGTTACCGCTTGTTGTTCGTGCTTCCTGTTTCATGATACAAACCTGTAATTTTTTACTGTTTTAAAATGTTATTTTTCATGTCAGCATGCTTGTGCTTCAGTGCTGTTTTACCTAAATGGGACAAGTAACACTTTGGTGGAAGAGGGGAAAATGCACATCAGGTCTATGATGAATCAGTTGAGTCATGCAAATGTAGTTTATAATTCCAATTAACTGGTTTTCTGAAATGTTCTTTTTAAAAGTAATAAAATCTACTTTTGTAATTTAGAATGTGTGCACATCAGATGTCTTGACTGTGCTTTGTAAGACATAACTTTTATAAAAGTTGTTATTTTGTAGATAGATCATACTTTAGTTTAATTTCACTCTGGAATTCATGTATGAGGTATAGATTTGTTAACATTGAAAAAATGTGTGTATTCAGCTAAATACCAAAATAATTTAATCCTGGTTTGTAGTACTGTTATGTTGAAGTAAAAATAGTATTGCTATTACAGGACCAAATTTTGTCATATCTTAAGTAATGCAAACCTGTTTGAATATGTTGGTTGCAGCTGCTTTTTTATTAGTGTGATCTAAATGCAGGTGGCAGGTTGAAAGCTGTGGTGTTCTGAGCTCTACTGGTATTAGATATATTTATCAACTGGTGAAGTGTATACTAATGAGCCATTGTTGGTGGAAATAGCCTTAAGGTTATTAAACACAATGTATAGATATTCTGAGATCTATTGTTTGAGAACCTGATGTCATTTGACCCTGGTATGAGAAGTTACTTCTAGTCTTGTGGATTAGATATTGGAGAATCAATCTAATTTCATATGCATATTTTCACAGGTCAGAGCAAGCAACTTGTCAGCAACACAAATGGAACTGAGAATCTGGGAGTAGAAGAGTGTTTTGATTTGATGAATATTTTTGTAACTTTCTGAAATTGTCAGAAATCCCAGACTAAGACATAAAAGGTCGCGGAATATGACTGGCATTAATTAGGGAGTAAATGTAATTTAAGAAATTACATGTGCTCCCGCGGAGCTAGAACTCTGGACACAGACTGCTGTGTAGGATATGTAAGAAAATCAGTGCTCTTGTAATGCATTTCTAGTACAACTCCTTTGGTTGGTGATCTCTTGATTTTCCTTTCACATTGGAAAACGGATATCATGAAGTTTGAAATCCAGTTTGTAAGTGCTATATTTTGCTAATACAGAAGCAAATGATATCATTATTGGTTTAGAGAAAATGCCTCCTTTTATGTAAGGCAGTTCTAGTATTTGGGAAACATTATGTATATGAGAGAGATGTAAATGAATGCACTATAATCAGCAAATTGAAACGTTAATGCCATGTCCTTTTTTTGTTGTTGTTTGTATTCTTTCTTTGTGTTAACACGTCTCCAAGAGAATAAACATTGAGATTCTTAAGTGATTCTTAACTAGCTTAACCAAAGAGGAGTGGAAGAACATATCCTAATTTGTACAAATGACACTTGGTTTTGCCAGGTTTTTGTTTTAGAAATAATATTTTAATTTATAAGTCAAATCCTAATTGGTATAATTAGTGTATATAAATGCACCTTTTAAATTTCAAAAGCAATGAAGCTATTAATTTATTTGCAATTAAGATAAATGTAACTTTTGACAGATATATTGAACAGAGTCAACCTCAGCTCACCACGAAGGGGGATACAGAATGGTGCACCCAGTAGAGGTACTTTATTGTCCTAATATGGTAATTACAAAAAAAAAAAATCCACAACACTTTTGAAACATTTGACTGCAAAATTATGTAAAGATAACTTTGGAATCCTTTGCAACAGGTACAGTCGCTACATTCAAGTCTGAGAGTCAACATTACGTGACACCTGCCTCCAGCCCCGGTGCCATGCCATCAGTCTTTCAGACTGTGCCCAGACCTGTGACCAGCTCGGTGGCAATTCAGCCATTGGCTGTAGCAGTGAATGTTTCAGGAACTTCACAAACACTGCAGAGACCAGTTGCTGGATGTTTGTCGACACAGCAGGTGCCTGGGTCAAGTTCTGGAATAGCACAGCCTGTTAGCAGACCTGTAACCATTCCAGTGACAACACAGCCAGTATCAAGAAATATCACAGTTCCTGTAGTGGCTCAACCTGTATCCAGGCCAGAGACTCCTGCAGCAGGACAGCCTGTAATACTCAATCAGGTAAATCTTTATTTATTTAAAACTTAAGAGGTGTGATTACTTTTGAGTAAATTGATGAAGAATGTACTGACTCAGTCTAGTGCTTTAAAGATCTGGATTAGATTATAAACTAGCATTATGTAAGCTGTAAACATTCTAGGACCATAACCTTGCACTAGTAAATTAAAATATATATTTGGAAATACTGATTTGGAAATACTGATTTGGAAATACATACTCAAAGATGATAGGTTTAGTAAGAGTAAAATGGCATTAAATGAAAATCCTAGACACTAGAGAAATTAATGCTGTTTAGATTCTTTATGCTCTGTGGAGAAATGGTGCAAATTAATTTTCTAAATTATGCAGATTTCTGTGCTCAGAGATGAATCTTCTGCATTGATAACTTAATTTCATTTTTAAATAGCTTGCATTTGGTGTGTAAAGCAACTTTGTGGGTTTTCCACCTGTTTTTGCAGTGCCTTGCCTTGGGATTTTTGATTCTTAAGAGAATGCTGTAGTAATAGTTCCTTAGTGGGTTTCGCTTTTTCCTTCATGTGGCACATGAATGAAAGCATTGTGAAATGATAGTATGATAAGAGGTTTAAGTGACCAAAATTTGCATGATCAGCGGATGAAGCAATTTGGTAACATAGTTGTTTTGCTTGAAAAGCCTAAGGGAATTAGGAACATAGGTCATGTGTTGTAGACCTTCCTGGGTTGCCACAGAACCCCAAAATGTTGCCATGAGTGAGTTGAGTTAGATGCTGTTTTGTTGCCTTATCTGTTGGATGTATGTGAGAGAGAAAGAATGAGAATTAAAATTCCATGTTTGTGTGAGGTAAACTATGATGCAATACCTTCATTGAAAATAATTTACACAGAAACTGTTCAGACCATGTACCTATAATATTAACTACTATTGTCAGGTCAAAATAAAGCCTGACAATATGCACCATCTCCATTGTCCATGCAAATATGCATACCTGAGGTTGTTTCAGTTGTTAGGTTTTTGGTGTAAATAAAAATCATGCAGCTTAATGGAGTCTGCATTTGCTGAGCAGGGCAAGCAGTCTGAATGAACAGAGTTAATTAGGCCATTAAAACATGATGATTGGAATTGGGTGTTCTTAAGACTTGTGGCTAAATTATTGCTGATGAGAGGCTGCTTTTTAAGAAAAGCAGAACTATAACAAAGCAATGTAATCATTGCCTATCAACTGGCTAGCTGAATCTTTGGCAAATTCAGCAGGAAAAATACTCATACTTTCCAATTTTGAGTCTTTAGGAGTTAATTGATTGCAGAGAGAAGTTGTGGGTGTGTCTGGTGAAGTGGGTTAGCTAAATAAGTCACTGTTAAGAATGCCTAAGAAATTACGTAATTAAAAGTCCAGATATCAGTAGGATGTCTAGGTTGCTTCTTTAGTCATCTTAAATCTTTCTGTATGAAGCAGGACAGATTAGTACAGAAAGGCTTGGGACTTTACATAGTGTACATACATATTACAAGTCTGTGAAGTTTTTTATAAGTTTACTGATGACATAGTATGCTTTATTAAATCCTCTGAAGGTGTGCTACCATGTCCTGCAGAATCTTTACCGCAGAAGAAAGCCCTCCCCTTTACTTCCCTCACACACATGCTCTTATTTTTGTTCCAGCAGACAAAGCTGATAGGGGTTTCTACAGTGTTTTTATGACAAAACCCCAGAGAAAACAGAGCTAGGAAAGCTGAACTTTTCCACAGAGTATGCATAAGCTGGATGTAACTCATCAAGACAGTGATTTCCTTTAAAGAAAGCCTGCAGATGTACTTCTTTTTGTGAGACTTCTTTCTTGTTCATTGAGTTTATTTATGTTACGGATGAGGCTTTAGTTAAGTACTTATAGTGCTACTTTGTCAAAATCTGCAGGTTGTTTTTCCATGACAGAGTAGAGAAACAGCTATTTGAAGAAGTTGCAGCCATAGGACATGGAAAAAGCTCTCTAACCATGTATTAATCAGTTCTGTCTATTCCAGGTTAGGTTGACATGCATCCTTATCTGGGATATCCAGTGCAGATTCTGTGGTCTCTTAAAGCTTCTGCTGTTTGTTGAAATTATGGTCTTAGACGGTTTCTTTACAGTGTTAACATTTTGATCACGGTTTTCATGAGCCCTTAATTTTTTTAAGGTGTCTTAAACGTAACATCCTGTTCTGTGGATGTTGAGAAATTCTTGAGTACCTTGAAGAAGTTCTCTGTTTTTTTTCCTTGCTTAAAACATGGTGAATCTTCCATCTCTTCAGCTTAACTCTTCTAGGTTCAGAACTGTATTTTCAGTTTCAGCATTATCTAGAATTTGTTTCCTTGTTTATATTGTTATTATCACTTGATGGTGTTACACTTTTTACAGAGGAAGAAACTTGTCTGATGTGCTTTTTTTTAGAGGTACTATAATTTAGTGTCTTGGGCAAAGTTCTGTGATTTTTAATCACTCCTGCCACATGTCATTTGCTGTTCTTAGTGTTATATTTGTACTGCCTGTATTTTGGCTCATGTCTTTAGTTTGAATTTTCTTCATTCAGGAGCTCCTTAGAGTTTTTAGATTCCTCAGCTGCTCCCCATCTAGTGTTTATTTCACTGGGGGCTGCTGTTTTATAGTGATGATTTTCTGTCTTGGGCTTTCTGTGACATTTTTGTTCACACATGTTCTGTTTTTTCCCAACTTGATTCTTTCTAAGTAGCAAAAGCTTCAAATAAGTTTTTCTGCAAAGTGTTTGGCAAATGGATCTTCAGCTTCCAGGTGTTGAAAGTTACCTTTGAAAATATGATGTTGAAAAGATCGCTGTGAGGTATAACTAGACACTGATAGGACCTCTTTTTAGCTGGACATCCTTCAGAGTGCTTTTGCATTCAAAATACAGTGCAATTTTTTTTAATTTCAGGATGTCAAAAGATTTTTTTATGTGGGAACTTGTTGCTTTTGATCGCCTACTGGGTTGAAACACATATATCCTCAATTTCTCAACAGGTCTATAGTTTGCCTCTTCTCAATGTTTGGTATTCCAGTTTTATCATTGAAATACCCCTTTCCAATCATGAGCTTGATTCACTGACTTCCTAAGTAAGTCAGTCTGGTTTTGTGTTGTTACTGTACTACATGCTGTGTACTACTAACTGCTGTGCAGTTCCAGAAGTTCAGAGTTTATTTTTATTTCAGTCATACAGTTTGCAGCAATTTTAATTCAGTCAAAGCTACTGTTGTGTTTCATAGTATAAGACTGTCCTCTTCAAGAAAAATTTGTCCTTAACAGTGACAATGTTCTGTAATTCAGTGCTCAGAATGTTCTTCACTAAGCTGCAGCCAATTCTGTCTTTCCCTTACTTAGTTGGCACTTTTCTCAGTCAGTGTGACTCAGGTTCTGGCTGTTCCTAGGTCATTTTGAGAGAACAAAGGTCCAGTACTATGTATTGTAATTTTTCAGGGTGGGTTTAGTTACCAGTTGCCATATAGGCTTCCACAGTTGAAAATCTAGGATGCAGACTATGAACCCAATATTGTCACTAGTAGTAATGACAAATAGTAGTAGTATTTAGTAGTAGTAGTCACCACTACTTTTAGTACTAATACTTCTCTTCACTTGAGCCCTAGGAAATTACCTTACAAAGATGTAGGGTTTTGCCTTTCTGCATGTGAGAGCACCTATACATGTTAGTTTGATATTTTTTTTTTTTGTTCGTTTTCAGGGGTTTTTGGGTGTGTGGTGGTTTTTTTAATGTTTTTGGTTTTTTGGGGTTTTTTTTGGGGTTTTTTTGTTTGTTTGTTTTTGTTTGTTTTGGTTTGTTTTGGTTTTTGTTTTGGGTTTTTTGTTGGGTTTTTTTGCTTTTTTTTTTTTTTTTTTGTTTTGGGTTTTTTTTTTTTCAAAATGGTAAAGCTGTTTTTTTTTTTTTTAAAATTTTTTTTTTTTTAAAGCATT
>VZRH01002696.1:553024-641678 GCA_013397555.1 Urocynchramus pylzowi | reverse complement strand
TTTTTTTTTGGTTTTTTTTGTTTTTTTTTTTGGTTTTTTTTTTGGGTTTTTTTGTTTTTTTTTTTTTTTTTTTGGTTTGGGTTTTTTCTTTCATCAAGATGGTAAAGCTGTTTTGTTTTTTTTTAAACATTTTTGTTTTCTAAAGCATTGGACAACATTAGGAGATTTGTATGCAAAATGACAGAATCAAATATGTTAAAATAATACCTGTCAACAGCGAAGGACTTCTTGAAAATTAGGCAATGAAATTTTCAGTGTGTCTTATATTTACATTTTTTTGTTTGCTGGATATGTTTAGTATATACTGGGGAGATGTATCCATGCCATCAAAATACCCAAACTATGATCTCATTGAAACTTAAAATATTGGCAGGACATAAAGAAACTACAGACTAGTAAGAGATGCAGTGTTTGTATGTAGCTGCTGTATTGGTCACATTTCAAATGTAAATGGTGTGCATAGGGCTCTGCACTCAGAGCCTGCCACAGGTTTATCCCCTGAGCATTAGTTGTGCTTGAGGTGTGGCCTGCAAGGCTGAGGTGCTTTGCTGTCCTTTCACTGGCTCTTCTGAAACTGTTGTGACTTCAGTAACACCTGCTCTCTTGTAACTGTAGGTCATGTAGTTACTCATTGCAAATACAGCACAGAAATTCAGTAACTATTTCCACAGCTACTCCTGAATGTCTAGCTTTAATTTGGTTAGAGTGGATTAGGTGACTCACCAGAAGAAGGAGAGGCTCTTTTTTAAGGTCCTGAAGGGTCCTCATTTAAGGAGATGTACAATAAAAAGGCAGGATGAGGAGCAGCATCTTCCTTTTTGTTCTGGTATTTAGGAGTCCTAAACTAGATTATCATACCTGTTGATGTACTTGTGCTCCTTTAGATTTCTTTCCATTAAGTTTGGTGTACATGGTGGTAGGTAAAGATGTGGTAACTTGCACAGGGATGTTTTCAAATAAGTAGCACAATTGTGAATGGAAAGCAGTTTATGAGCTTGATTTTTTTTCTTTTTTTTTTCTTTTTCAGCAAAATGTGTTTTGGCCTTTGTCTCATGGATTTGCTGATGACAAGGTCTCTGTATGTGTATTGGATAGTTTTTAAGTTGTTTTTTTTTTTTTAGGAAGATAGCCCTACTTTTGTTAATTTTTGTTTCACAATACAGCTTGATGAAGTGTAACCATTTGAATTATTTCAGGGTTGAAATTGCTAATACTTTTCCATTTCTACCTTACTGTTAAAATTAAACCTAACTCCATTACATTTTTTCTTAACTGCTTATTGCTGTTCCTGAAAATACTTCACGTTTCAGATTGTGCTAGGATGAATGGCCTATTGAAATGTGGCCAGTATTAATGAATCTTGAAGGTTCCTTCTACCTCACCCTCTTAACTTCGAATTTTTGTAAGAAGAACTGAATTTCATGTTTCTTTTTCCTCCAAATGTTACCTGTTATAGTAACTGTGGAACTACTGTTACTACTGTTATAGATCAGTGATCAGTGGAACTGTTTTGTTTTAACAGTTTTCGGTGCTGGAGACAAGAAATGTGGACTAATTAGTGTTTTTAGGTTATATGTACTATATATACTAAAGGGCAGACCTTTTAAACTGAAGGGTAAAAGAATACTTGTACTTAGAGATGCACAAAACTTAATTTAACAAGGTACTGGGAAAGATGAACTAGGTTAACTGGACTTTGAAAAGAGGGTTTGATTATATTATTTTCAGAAATTCTTCCAAAGTTACTCTACATAAAAGAAAAAACCCTTGATGATATCAGGAATTAGTGCTCTTCCTAGTCGAGATGCTGTAGATACCCCTTACTCCATTAAAGCTTGAGCACTTAGTATAATTTGATCTTAATACCATCTTGCTTTGACAAGCTTCTACTTGCTACAAGTTTGTGCTACTTTTGCATTCTGGATTTTGACCTTTTGAAATGCAGCAAGATGTTATGCAGGAGTAACAGTCAAATGCTTGTGTTTAGGTCGAAGGAAGAAAGTATTTGGCTTTTTTGACAAACAATCAAGTATAATTTGAAACATCATCAGACTTTTTGGAACAAAAGCCCTTACAATTAGCAATTCAAACAGATTAGTGATGTTTCATTAAATGGTCTTTCCCAGGTCTTATGGTTATTTTGACTATTCTGAATACGCAGCTATAAAACTAACAAGCACTGATGAGAATTGCAACCTTATTAAAATGTCAAAAGAAACTATTTTGGTGAGATTGTAATGAACTTGATTTTCTTCTGAGTACTTTTAAGAAATCATATGTTTTAAGAATAAACCCTTTGAAGCCTGCAAGTAAAAAAAATATTAAACCTCAAATTTCTTCTCCCTCTTGAAAATATCTTATTAGGATTATATTATGGATTCTCCACCAGATGCACCAGATGATACATCTGGTATACTGTTTGGTGTGAGACAGAACTCGGGAGTTCCACAGTACCAGACTGGGCCAGCAGTGAATGTAACAGGTGGGTATAACTATAGTAGTTGATAACAGAAACGACCAACCTAATGTCATTTAACTCTAGTGCAGATCTGTGGGTCATAACTTTAAATAGGATTTCTAGAATATAGAATAGCTACTTTTTTCTTCTCCCTGTACATAAGACTGTGTAATGTTTAATGAAATGAGCTTTGGAGTATTGTGTTGTCAGACTTTGCTTTTCAGTGCATTAGACTGACTATAAAATCAACTGATGTCTTCTTATAATGCTCATTTAGATGGGAAAAAGCATTGCCAGATCCGCTGTATCTTTATTGACAGGTCCAGGCTTATTTTCAGTGTACTCGTCATTCTTTGGCCCGTGGGAATAGGAGAAGACTGTTAGCAAGAGAGGGGCTGTGAACAGTACCTGGAGAGCTGAGTCTGCTGGATGGATTCCCTGTAATGATGATCTTGGTTTTCTGACTGCTATATGCAGGAGTTGGAGTAGATGGGATCAAAAAGATCATTCCTGAAAAGGAGGGGAAGGGAGAGAGAATGTTATTTGAAAACAAAACCCTTTTTTTTCAACTAGCTTTTCAGCAGTAAATATTTAATCTATTTAAAAAGAAGCCAAAAAGCACCTTTTTTGTGAGTGTGTGTCCCAGCAGATGAAGTAGATTTGAAGCATGCAGTTATTCAGTCCTAAGAAGACTACAACTTGGGACTTCCCTCCTCCTTTTTGAAGGATTGTATTTTCGTAATAGCAGAATCCCATTTTTCTGTCGATAAGTTATGCGTGACAATGACTTCTGATTCCTCCCTGAGGTAACGGGTTAAGTACAGTGAATGGCCTGACTGGTCATGTTAAGAAGTTACGTAGGACAGAGGGATAGCTAGTTTGCTCAGCTTCATGTGATAATTTTGTACTTTTAGCTTAGATATTCACTCCAGAAATGTATCAGTAAAGGGTTAGCAGTGTATTTTCTTGCTTGTGTCCAGCCTGTTGGTGTCGTTGTCTTGGGTTAAATAGGTTTTTGTCAAGTAAGAAATGGTTTGTTTTTTTGCAAATGATTCAGTATTCCAACCCTTGTTCTCCAAAGGACAGGTATTAAAGTTTAATTGTTTGTGGATTTGGTTTTTTGAACTTTGGAGACTTGTTTGCATACTTAAAAATCACTTGTATTAGTCTCTCACTGAGAAAAAATAAAATGTTTAAAAGCACTGAGGGTTGCAGTTCAAAGCATTTTAAGTGTGCCATACTTAGTCTATGTTTATTTCTGTAAAATGGCAATAGGATTTGAAAGTTAAAATAAAAGTTTTATTATTGTGGCTTGAAACATTAATATTTTTGACACAGAAGGTAAATTTAAGATACATTTCACTTGGTAAAAAGGAAGTATCTGTGAATTGTGTGGTTTGGCTTGCTTGGTGAGGCCATGTAATGAGATTAAATTCATGTTCATGTATGCCAAAGCCCACTTGCTTGTGTTGGTGCTATGCTTCCCTAATTCATCTACAGCACTGCTGGCACAAGACATTCTGGAATATGGTATTTAAAAGTAGAATCCATTTAGGAACTGGCCTTTGATGCTCTGCAGGACGATATAACTTATGCACGTGGATCATGAAAAACATTTTTTAGTTCAGTATAGCATAAATATTTTTTTCTGAGGTCTAAGCAGGGAAATGGCAGGTTGCTAATGGACACTAACCAAGCTTCATCTTAGGCTGCTAAATAGGTGGTAATGTTAAGGTAAATGGCATTGGTAACTCTTCTGTGCAGGTTGGATTGCACTGGGGATGTGTGTAAAATGTAGCTTGGTTTCTGAGAATATTGTGAGAACATTCTCCCACAAACTTCACCCACTTGGAGGAACAAGAAATTACTGTGACTGAAAGACCTGTTGTGTGGAGTTGACTGGACTGCATCCATGAATCCCTAGCTCCAGATTAATGGGAGGTGTTGGTGCAGGACAGTGCACTAAGAGGCCTGAAGCAATTTGGCTTTCATGTGCCTATTCTGGTATCACAGTACATTTGGTGCTTTTATTCTAGGTTACTGTTTATGATGTCTTTTTCCATCATGTATAAAATCAGGCCCAGCCAGCACAGATGCACAGAGCAGCATTAAGGTTTTTACAGTGGTGTTGTGGGTTCAGAAACCTGTCAGCAAGGTGGTGCTACACCAATATACTTTGCTCCTTCCTTGCCATCATGGATGTGGTACACAGGAATATTATGTGTATGAGCACAGTCAGCTCTTGGGTAATAGCTACAGTAGTGTTCATTAATAGCACAAAGTGACCAAAAAATAGTTGTTTGGCTACTGCTTTTCCCTTCTGTCCTGAGTACTTGGAGTCCCTGTGACCTGTTGTGTAGAGAATTGGACAAACTAGCCTGGAATGTGGTTAATTCAAGGAATTCTTGTGTCCACACTCCAGCTGAGAGAGGCATTTTCATGATAAGAGGTGTCAATCTGATTTATACCAAGAAGATATTAAATAATACTTGGCGTTGGTGTGATTAGTTTTCAAAATAGGCCCAATTTTTTTTAATGTGAACAAGCAACAGAACTAAAACACAAACCTTGTATTATTATAGTTCTTCTGAAAGAGAATTTACTAATCAGAGTTGTATAGACAGACACCTTTATAAATATATAAAAGAGTCTTCAAAATTTTTATTACAGCTGTGTTGAACTTTTAAAATTGGAATTACAAATAGTGTTTTTAGCATATGAAAATAGTCCTTGTTTCCAAATAGGGTTTTCTGCAGTCAAATAAAATACTTCACTGAAGATCCTTGTAAACTCAGTAAGACCTTGTGTCTTTTCCCTAGCCCTCATTGCAGAGCTACACATAGTTTAGTACACAGCAGCAGCAGTTCCTGATGTAGGTTGATGGCTAGATGCTCAAATAGCCTCAAGTAATACAGAGGAATGCTGAGGTCATACCAGATCTATGGAAGCCTTTGCTGAGCAAGACATGTCCATGTAAGCAGCTCATATACTGAGCACGGTGAGTGTAAGTAAATTAAACCCCGCTAGGAAGTAGTAGCATCTAATTAATAACCTGACCATTTTGTGAATGTGTGAATGAATGAGCCTTAGGCAAACAATGCATAAAGCAGGACATTTGAGCTTAATATATTTATGTCAAAAAGAAGGAAAGGCGAATTATAAAGGAGAATGTTAGCATGTTTAGGTATCTGTATATCAAGTGAATTATGTTTTCCCATGTTTGAGGCACAGTGTGGCAAATTCTCCAAGATGTTCATCAACATTCCCTGCTAGGAGTCTGTCTATGTGCATTGAATGGGGAGATTATCCAGACTATTGGCCAAGTTTAGATAGTTCCCACTGAGTAAACACAACACTGGGTGCCAGAGGGCTATTTTGTTTCTTCTCAGAAGTTTGAATAATTTGTTGTGACACAAAGTATTTCTACTTGTTGAGCTTCTTGTTACACCCTGAGAAATCATTGGAGCAGCTATGTGGCTTTGTTACGTTTTGTTTTGTTGTTGTTGTTGGTTTTTGTTTTGGTTGTTTGTGGTTTTTTGGTTTGTTTTTTATTGTGGGTTTTTCTGTTTTGTTGGGTTTTTGGGGTTTTTTTTTGTTTGTTCATTTTTACTGATCTTCTTTAGAAGAAATACTGCAAGCCATAAGGAAATGTAATGTTCTTTCAGAAGAAGAGTGCAGATAGTTGTGCTGTGGTTGGTCATTAGAAGTTACAACACTTTTTTCATTTTGCATGCAAACTGAAGTTTACAGAATTATATAAGAAACTAAAACAGCATTAATGCAGAACCAGAAAAAGTGTTTCTCATCAGAAGCGCAGAGCTTGCTCCTAATAGCGGGCATTGCAGAAACCAGCTGCTCAGCTTAACTTTATTACTGTGAACTCACCTTGTCTCAGATTAGAGTGGGTAAAGATGTGAAAAGTAGGCCAAATGAATTCAGGTGGCCACAGTATGATTTATTGGGGTTTCAGAGGTGGGTCTGTATCTCTTGTGTTTACCCTTTCCTGCTTCACTGGCCTGGGCCTTCAGTCTGAGTTGGATATTTCCTTAACTTCAGTATGGCATATTAGTTTAGGAAAATCTTTAAACTGCTTTGTGTGGACTCTAAATTGCAGTCATCACTAATGTGTTCTAATTACTATGGGGAAAAAAAATTAGGTTCTTTAATTTAAAGTACTGTAGGTCTAAATGAGGGTGGTTTTGTATCTAAACTTCCTGCTACTTCTGAAGGTGACAGTGTAACTCCAAAACAGACGAAGCTTATAGAGGTCGGTGCTAGAAGCAACTTGGCTGTTTCACCGACAGGTAGCTGTCCAACAGTTACCTGTTGGTGAAACAGTTGCACAGGCACAAAATGGATCTTCAAACGGTAGGAGGATGGAATGGTCTAGCTGGCAATCCTGCCTCTGTGTCATGGAAGAAGCTAACTCATCTGTAGTGTTTCAGCTGGTCAGTGTTTTTAATGCTCTTAAGGCAGTTTTAGTAACTGTAAGTAACTGTTCTTATGCCGGAGAATAAAAATAGCTATTCTATGCAAGGATTTAGATACCTTTACAAATTAATTTACCTGAGGTTATTACCTGTTCAAATTTTAGACCTTTATTGTTTAGTCGGTAGGTTTGAATTCTGTAGAGCAATAATTAGTCATTCGAAGACAGATGATAACAATAAATACCCCTGACCTCATTCTCTTAGTTCAGATTTTCCATGTCAAAGAAGGGAGTAGGGGGGTTAAACTTCAAAACACAACCAACCAGAAAATCAAGATTGAAAGAATTCTTGACTTAATTCTATGACTGCTGAATTTATGAACTAATTCTGATTAGATGAAGGAAAAAATCATTTTAGCAATGCCAGGCAAGGCTGTAACAAATTAGATTGTGGAATCCCCATCCTTGGAGATATTCAGAAGTTGGCTGGACTCTTATCCTCTGAGCATAAGATTAGACTTGCTTTCTCTGGGAAGATGCAGAAAACCACCTCCGAAGGTGTAACCTAAATTATTTTGTGAATCTGTACTTTGACTAATTATTGCAAAATGTGTTTTGCAGTTTTCCCCCTTTTTTTTTTTCCCAACAGTGTTTCTGATATAGTTTGAAATAGTAGTGGGAGGGGAGAAGGTCAAAGAAACCTTTTTTTTTTCTGTTTCAAAGAAACAATGTTATTGGAAAGATTTTTCCTTCCCTGCAAGAAGTGAGCTAGTCTGGCTGTTTCAGAGTATTAACTATTAGGTGCATTTTTGTCCTGAGCCAAAAGGTGCCTTGTAGTGATTGCAATAGGCCAGGATTTATTCTTGACTTTTGAGACATTTCCAAGACATCCTCTTTCCTATAATGTTAAGATGATTGTTTGAAATAATTTCAGATTTGGGTTTTTTGCATTTCTTATTTAGAGCTCATTTGCTCTTTCCAGCTACCAGAAGGACGTGGCTATAACATGAACATTTCAGCATAAAAATTTCCTCCACCCTCTTTCAGATGAAGCAGATATCGTGCTGCAGCCTATAATAAAAAAAAAAAGAGAACTGAAGGACCTTGTTAAATTCACTAAAAAAATAAGTAGATCATGTTCACTGAGAACCTTATTCTGCTGAGTTTGTCTCTAAGCCATCCCATGCTGGCATAGCAATTCCTAATCTGTCACAGAATCCAGCACTGAAGCACTGCAGAACACAAGGTTTTGCTGCAGAACTGGTTTTCTTCAACTCATTTTGCCCTTAGCTGTGATGTGTCAAAATGTTTTACCAGCTGTAAATGTGAAGACTTGCAGCATTGTTTTGTGGTACATCTTTTACATGGCCATCCACTCATGTGAAGGACTTTCTGGCTAATAATGGTTCTAAGCAAAACTATAATCTTCAGGAAAATTACAGTTTATTTATGGTCTAGGCAGGACTATTTTTTTGTAAAAATGTATAACACTATTGCATGTGTTATCTCTTAACTCGTACACTTACTCATTCCCTTGTATTTATGTTTTTGTTTTTATTACATCTTTTTGTAATCCTGGCAGGGAACAATTGACTCTTACTGTTAAGATGTTGTTTCCTGTGTTTAACTTCTAAACTACTTATTTAGTATAGAGTCCTCCAAATCTGTGAATGACTTGAGAATGCAAGAGAATTTAATCTGGAAAAGTAGCTCTTGCTCTGAAGTTTTTTGCCAGTTTGGAGAAAACTCAAAGCTTGGTTTATTCATGAAAGTTTAAACTAATGCAAGAGTTTAATATCTCTTTTGCTCAAAAGGTATTAATCATTTGTGTTGATAAGAGAAGCATTATCTCCTTTAATTTAATTGGGAGTAATTATTAATTCAGAGGATTTATTCTCTAGGTTCTCCAAAGACACCTTTGCTTAACAGAAATAATACATTTGAATAAGCCAAGATTCCAACAAATCTCCAGAGAGAAGTAGCCTCATCATTGAGAACCAAATGGTGAAATTCCTTTCCAAAACCAGTTATCTAAACACTATTGTGATGATGATCAGTTTGTGGCTGAAAACAGGTGTTACATGTTCATTTGAAAAGTGAAACAAAACCATCAAAAATCTTTCCTCTCCAGGATGGGGTGGGCTGGTAGTGCACAGAAGAAATGCTTTCTTCCTATCATGCTGCCTTCATCTCCTCATGTGTTTTTCTTTGTTTGTTGATAAGATTTTGTAAAATCTGTTTATTAGTCTATGTCAAACAGAACAAACTCCAAGTCAGTTTGGGAAAGAGGAAGAATAGTTAAAAGATGCTTGTAAAGCCTTGCTTATGGTTACTACAGCTTCATGGATCGTAATAGTTTTCATTTGAAATAGTATATTTTACTAGAATACTACCACTACTACTAAATTGAGTAGTCTGCTTGTGAATTGAGTCTTTATATGTTTTAAATTTTACAGGGACAAATGCTGCATCCAGCGCCATTAAAAATGGGGGACCTTTTCCACGAGCTTGTCCAAAATGTAATATACATTTCAATCTTATGGATCCTCTAAAAAATCATATGAAGGTAAAATATTTTGGGGCTGGTAAGCATTAGAACAAACTTTGTGGGCTTCTCTTTGGTTATGGAAGATAGGAAGCTAGTTTGGCTTCTGTCTTCTATCAACCAAAGCCAAATGCTCAAAGTCTTGCAATCATGGAGAGCAAGACAGGAGCAGGTTAGTTCTAAATCTTGCTACTTTTTGCCTCATGTTTCCAGTGTGCTGAAGGTAAGTGTCTATGAGAATAGGCAGCCAGGTGACCCACATCTGTAGAAGACTGCAGCTGACACAAAGATGACAGGGTAAACTTTTTGTTTTATCTTGATGTATCACTTGGTACAGCAAGGTAAAAATACTTGATACTTAATAGATAAAAAAGTTTTTAAGCTGTGGGGAAGAATTTCATTTGCAGTTCATACTCAAACACTGTGGTAAACAAAACTCTCAGAAACTGATCACCACTTAATCTGATTGTGAAACTACTTACTGGAAAATATTTGTCATTTGGCAAAGATCTTCACAATTCTCAGGCATATGTATTTCACTTCAGGGACAGAAAAATGGCTTTGCAGTCTGTATATAACGTGAATATCCAAAACAAAAAGGAGTATCAGCTACTGTATAACACAAATTTGGGAGGATCTGAGCTACTGTTCTCACAGATGGTTCTGATTTACAGGGTTACAATACCCTAAACAGTAATTGCTGTCTCCTTTGGCTCTGAAACACAATTAAGAAATACAGATAGCAATGGAAAAAACCCCAAGGGTTTTAACTTTTTCTAATCATTATTTGTACAGAATAGCTTTTGCACTGAGTACATCAAGTGAATGAAGGAACCATTGAAGAGGTGTGTTTACTTAGGATATTGAGTTACAATTCCACAGCAGGAAATTGCTCCTTACTAGTAGGCTTACGGAAAGTAGTTCTGCATGGTAAGAACAATTATTTGGCAGAAGAAAAATTTGTCCTCTGAAACATTTTAATTTTGTTGGAAACTTCATAGCATCTTCTTTATGAAGTACGTTGTACTTTTTAAGTGATAAATTTCATGAAATGGCTCTTGGGCTAAGCATTCTTTAAGTATACTTCAACATAAAGAAGCTTGAAAAGTGTCTATTATGTGACTCAGAATTCTGAAGTTTTTAGTAATGCTGGAAAGAACTTTTGAAGGTTTCAACATACATCGATCCCTAAGAAATAAAGGACAAAGCTTCCCATTAAGGTCTCAATAAACTTATGCTTGTCTCAAAATACTTGCATGAAAGCTGCTTTTTTTTCTTTCCATTTATTAAATGTAAATGAAATAGATTTTTTTGCAAGAATAAGGCAACACTAGTATTGTTTTCTTGATTAAATTTATCTTACATGAGCCTATGAGAATCTTCCTCTTCAGTTCTATAATATATAGTGGTTTATTACTTAAACATTAGTTAAAGATGAGTCACTGTTCAAAATTGAATATGACTAAGCTCAGTGTGTCAGAGAATTAAGCTTTGCATCTCATTAGTGCCTTCAGTTTTTAAAATGCTGTTCTCATTGATGCAGTTTGGTGAGACTGATACCTTTGTTTCTGTCTGTCTCATCTCTTCTCCCTGTTTGCATCTAGTATTGTTGTCCAGATATGGTAAATAACTTTTTCTCGGAAATGGTCAAAACAGAGTGTTTGAGCACAACAAGCAAGATCACTGAATGTGAGAAAGGAAAGCTGATTATGTTAGTTAATGACTTTTATTATGGGAAGGATGAAGGTAACCTCCAGCAGGTACAACAGGAGCAGAAGACTCATACGACATTTAAATGCATCAGTTGTCTCAAAGTTCTTAAAAATAACATAAGGTATTTGAACTCATTTTCTTAATTATTTGTTAATCACTTACAGTCCATAGTAGTCTTATGTATTACATTTTTGTGTTTCTGGAGTTGAGTTCCTTTTGTACTGAAAACTGATAATATTGGGTGACTAAACAGAAATTGAATTAATTTTTACTTTGCATGTATGGCCATAATTTGGAACTTTTTACAGATTAGAGTATGAATTTTAGTGATGTCTAACATAAACATAGAGTTTTGATAAGGGTAGTTGTAGGGCTTTAGGGTTAGAAAGGGCAACACAAAGGATTTTACACTTTGCCATCTGGATTGATGGCGATCTTGGTAGATGCAAGTGTTAATTCCCTTTAGGGATGCACAATGACTAATAGTCAGTAGTTCACTTATGTAACATCTGTTATTTTGTTGGAGTATTTTTACTTCCAAATGCTGATAAAACCCCAGTAAGCTGTTTTAGTAGTAGACAAGTTTGTGTCATCGTTCCTTTGGAAGTTAAGGTCACTGAACATTTTTTCATGCACTCTTCAAGGGAAGCTGAAGTAGCAGAATGTAAAATTGAAAAATGGACTATTGTTTCAAAGGGCACAGTCTGCAAGTTAAAATGAGCAGGTTTATGCTAACATTAGACACATATTATTGAGAAAAACAAGTTTTCTGTAATTAAAACAATGACATTTGCTATTAATCATTAAATAGGCGCTATTTTCTACTCAGCATTATATTGTAAGCAATTGGTGCTGTGGTGCCTATGTATTCCACAGCAAGTCATTAAAAATGTACAAGCCCTTTTTTTTTTTTAAATTTCTGTAGCATTGACTTTAACCATATTAATTTTGACTATAACCTTGTAGCTTTATTCCATAGTTACATAACTTAAGAATTTTTATTCCAATGTCTATTTTTCACCTTTATATATAGTGGACAAAATAGATACATCTTACCATCCTAATTAAAATATAACTTTTTTGACTGAAATTCAGAAAAGCAGAAAGTGATTCATCATGGTTATCCCCTGCTTTCTTTAAAAGATCTGTGTTTGAACATAGCATTGCAATAATTTTCTGTTAAGGCATTATGCAGTAATAGTGTCAGTTTCTTTTGTCTGCTTAGAAAACTGGATAGACTCAGTTGGCTTTTTCTGGTTTTCTTGTTTCTGTTCTTTAAGCAGCTGCATGATAGTACAAGCTTGAGCTCAAGAGACTATTCTCCTTGCTCATTTGTTTTTTCCTATTCCAAGATCTGCATTCCTTTTGTGAGTGTGACTTGCGTTTAATAGTTCTCTATTTAATGAAATAAAGTGCATTCAAAACAGGAATTTTGAAAGTTGAAGTGTAGTGGGTTTGCAGGTAACCTTGTGCTGCTCCACCAGTGACAGTGACCAGCTGATGCTGTCATGGGTGCCTGGACTTCTCAGCCAGAATAGGTTCCTACTTCAGACAGATGGACAGATTAATGAGGAAAAGCTGCTAGCTTAAAGTAGTACCATACCAGTTTCTCCCACTCTTAATATTGGCTGCACAGTGGCGTTTTTGATAACTGTCCTTCATAATTCAACATCAGGCCTAAATGGGTTAGACAAAGAACGTTCCTGGAACTCCTGCTGTGGTTTCAGATAAAGCTGTCATGTCCACATTGCAGATACGTTCTTGCTATGTAGTAGTTTTCAGCAGAGCTAAAGTTACACATGTTTCAGAATGGGGCTTTGAGATTGCTGATGGTGAATAAAGTGTGAACAGTTGATGTGTTCTTGTTGTCTTTACTTATTTCCCTATATTTCAAGGCAAGAATTTTATCTAAGCAATCATGAGAAATATAGTATATTTTGTTTTAGAGCATGTTTTAGACTTAATGTGTGTTCCTTAAAGTCAAGATTTCGAGTCAGCTTTAAGTTTGTTGCCTGTTTTTTTAGCAAACACTTATTACTTACATTTTTTTTTAATTGAGAAGTCCTTATAGAGTAAAATTTCTAAAGAATCCTGTGCATCTTGCATGTGATATATAGAGGGAGTCTTAAAATGTAATTTTTTGCACCTGTTCACTATAATTTAAAGGTTTATGAACCACATGAAGCATCACTTGGAGCTTGAAAAGCAAAGTAATGAAAGCTGGGAAAGCCACACCACCTGCCAGCACTGTTACCGACAGTTCCCCACGCCATTCCAGCTGCAGTGCCACATCGAGAGTACACACACGCCTTACGAGTCATCTAGTGAGTTGGATCCTGTCACGCTGAATTTTTTTCTAAGCCAAAATTTTTAGAAATTTCCCAACTTTAATTTCCTGGATTGTAATTTCTATAATAATCTATTGTACTTGAATAACAATAATCTTGAGATTTAATATAGGGACAGAACACCTATTTTTTTCTTTAGAGAGCAGTATATATATGCAAGAAAGTATTTTAAAAAGTTTTTGATTTCATTCCTTGCATTTTTTGTTTGTTTGTTTATTTATTTTTAATTGAAAGCTTTACTTTAAGACCTCATGTTTAAGGCCCTTGCCTTCCTGGCTTTCTGAAACTGAACAGGGAATTTCTTCTAAGGAGTAGAATACTTATTTCTTTACCTTTAATGATATATACATTTCATGTATGTGCGTCTATATTTTTATATATGTGTTGTAATTTATGTACATATGACCCCTATAAAATTTTTACTTTTTTTCTTGTTTTTCACTTTTTCTAGCGATTTGTAAAATCTGTGAATTATCATTTGAAACAGAGCAAGTTCTTTTGCAACATATGAAGGACAATCATAAGCCAGGTGAAATGCCGTATGTTTGCCAGGTATCTCAGAGTGACTTTTGTGTTCAGATTACACCACTCCCCTGTCTTCACTGTCAGTAAACTTGTAACAAAAAAATGAAACTTCTTATTTTAGGTGTGCAGCTACAGATCCTCAGCTTTTTCAGATGTAGAAACACATTTTAGAACAGTTCATGAAAACACAAAACATTTGCTATGCCCATTTTGCCTCAAAGTTATTAAAATTGGAGCACCATATATGCATCATTACATGAGGCATCAGGTAAGCAGATCTTTTCAATCCTTAATGCTAGAAAAATGCTAAACACATTTAAGGAATCTCCCTCTGAAAAAACAAGCGTAACTGATTTGTATGGTTGTTACTGGGTAAGAGTAATTAGAAGAATTTAAAAAAAAATCAAGGCAATTGTCTTGTTTTTGTATGATAACAGCTTCCTGTTTAAAGTAATCTCTGAATATCTTTGGAAGAATCTTCTTGCTATTTGGGTTCTTCATTACATTGTAGTGATTTGATTCTGCTTTTCTTGAGGTTACTAGCAAACCTGCCACTAGTTCAAATAAAGAAAAAGAAAATGAAGTGTCTTGTAACTGGGAATCTGATTCCTCCTCCTCTTAGTAACTGTACTGCCTTGCATTTTCAAGTATCTAATTCCTACAGGGTATCTTATCTTTGTATAGTATTAGGGGTTTGTTTTGTTGATGTTTTAGGAACTGCATGAGCATTGCTTGAGACAAGGTAGGGCTAGAGTTTCGTCATACGGTCTATGCTTACTATAGATTGTCATTTGTCTTTAAAAGAAAAAGGGAATCTACCGTTGCACTAAATGCAGACTGCAATTTTTAACATGCAAAGAAAAAATGGATCACAAGACTCAGCATCACCGAACATTTAGGAAACCCAAGCAATTAGAAGGCTTGCCTCCTGGAACAAAGGTGAGTGTTCATGCAGGAAAACTTGGGGGGGACTAAGGAAAAAAAAAAGTCTTGGTAGAGAAAAGAGTAGAATAGAAAGTGCTTTTCTCCTTTCTTTTCCCGAACAAAGTGTTGGGGTTGTATTGTTTTGTTTGTGTTAGGTTTTGGTTTTTTCCCTCATCTTTAAAACTCTAAAAAATGCTCCTGTTTGAAGAATTACCAGGCATGATTTATGATTGCTTCCTGGTGATGGTTTTGTTTTCTGTCTCATTGTTCCATACACCTACATATGTGCCAGTAGTCCAGCCAGAGCTGCCGCTTTCTTGAGCGGATGGTTAATTTGTCCCTTCCCATTTATACTTCCTTGTGCTGGGAGCTCCTTCTGCATCATTTCTTGTGAAAGATTTTTCAAGTTAGGGAAGGTGATGGCAAAAAAACATATAAAAATGCAAGACCTACTTCTGCATAGAATATATTTGCTTAAAACTGGGTTCTCCAGGTCTTCTTTAGGTTCAGCATTTGAAGGTATGTGAGAAAAACTTGGGTCCCCTCAGAACACTTATGCTGTCTTTAAGTCAGTTATCCATTTCTCAAGAAGGAACAACTAAGACTAGGATTTTCTTGTAGACTTTAAGAGTTTCTCCAACAGTTTTTTAGTAGAGTGTCAAAATAGATGTTCTTTCAGTTGCAAGGAAGAAGAAAAGTAAGCATTTTGATCAGCTCGTCACAGTTCATTTGCTGTAGAATCAGGAAGGGAAAATTACTTCAGTTGCTGTTGATTGTCTTGCTTGGCAGAAGGAATGTAAAGCACCAATACTTTACTCTATGATGATACCTCAATTTTTTTAAAGATTTCAGGGTTTTCGTGACCTAATAAAAGCTTAGAGTGATAATACTGAAAAACCTGGAACCAGGTTTGGAAGACAAAGTGCTCCTAAACTAGGAGTATGGGTAAGAAGTATAATTAGGAGTCATACTGTGAGTCAAAACCACATTTGAGAGCATGACAAAGGAGTTCAAGAATAGCAGATAAGAGGTCAGCAACCAGAATTACTCCTTGGAGTTCTAGGATGAGAAACAAACATATCTGAAGGGAGTAGCCTGGCTCATCATGAGGCAGTAAGACACAGGACTTTTTTGTTAAATCCCAGCCCTGATGGGGTGGTTTGGTGTTCTTCTTAGTAGGGCTGATTGGCCTGACATTTCTGCTACATTTTTTTTATTTAAGAAAGCAGCATCTAGCTAGTTGCAGCTCTAGAAAGAAAACCACGTGTTTTGTCATGACTAACTATTTCAACCAAAACAAACTTTTTAAGTGTCCAGTTGGCTATTAGAGGTTAACTCGAGTCCAAACAGTATTTTCAGTGTTTTGTAGTTTTCAAACTACATGATTAAAGTAATCTTTAATCAGGAGAGTTTCTTATGCTATGATTTGTGCTGTAATGTCACTTAAACTTTGAGACAAATAGAAGTAGGAGCTTGGAGAGCTTATATCCAAACATAATTTTTTTTAATTTTATACTCGTAGGTGACTATTCGAGCATCTTTGGGATCTCACCAGTCAGGATCATCAGCTACATCTTCTGTTAGTACAAGCAGTTCCACATTTCAGTTATCACCTAAAGCTAAAAATACAACCACTAAAAATCATAACAAATCTAATACAAGTAAATCAAGAGGAAAATCAAAACAATCTACATCGAGGAAGCAAAATGCATGGACAAACAGCAGAAAAAAAAAAGAACCTACAAATGTAGCGTTTCATAATCTAAGGTAAAATACTAGCATTAAAATTGTCTTTAAGTATGCTTTGAACATAAATAACTGATCATTTAATGGTCTTTCAGTGACTTGAATTCTGTAATACAGAAGATCTGGCAACTCAGGTTTGCCGAGAAAGCAGATACATAAACTTTCTACATACTGGTACTGTGGTTGTAATTCTGAATCTTCATTCACTGATTTTGGTGATGGCAGACTACTTTATGATGGAAGAAAAAGTGTTTTGGAAACTTCTCTGTGTCGCATTTAGAAATTTTCTCTGCATGGAGCCTTTTTCTTTTTTTCTATTTTCTCTTTTTCTTTTTTTTTTTACCTTTTACTTATTTGAACCTGTTAGTTAAAAGAAACTTCTGTCTATCCTAGGAGATACCGCATTTTGAGGAGCTAATTAAAAAAAATCAAGGAAGTAAAAGCAACCTATTGGGAGAATGCTGTCCTTATCTTGACAAATTTTTGGGGTTTGCTGTCCTTATGTTACTATTTTCATGGGTGTTTTATGGACTGTTTATTACACTGGAGTGTAATTTCATTGGTTATGATGAGTTAGCTTTTTTTTTTGTTAGAGATGGAAGGTGTCACCCCTCCGGTTTCTAACTTTCTCAGTGTGTAGCTCTGGGAAAGATCCAAAAACAGTCAGCGAAACTGGGGAAGAGCAGGATTATGTTCTTGCTTTGTAGATGTTTCAAAGCTTGTGGGTAATACTGGGGTGATAAAAAATCCAAAGGCTTTTTCTGTGCATTGTGATGGATGGAAATAATTATTGGAACGACTTCTCAAGTACGTAGAGACAACAGCAGCAGCTGAAGTTGGAGGTTCTCATCCACTGCATTGTCTCGTTTCCAGTAGTGGCCGATAATAGATGCATACATTACCTTTTACTTTTTTAATGGGATCATAATTAAATCATAGTTCAAGTAAAAGCAAAGATTTCTTCATTTGTGCTAGTGTAACTTTTAAGTGTTTAGTTGATGCATTTTTAAGTTCCTCATTTTTCACTAGTATAGGCAAGCTTGCTACTTACTTAAAGCAGAAGGTTTGAAATAGTTATCTCTTGTGAAAGTGTTGCTATTAACTGATAACTTTTTCATGTTACTGTTAGGTATCACGTGGGAACTCACAAATGCATTGAGTGTTTCTCAGAAATAAAAGATTTTGCGAATCACTTTCCTGCTTATGTCCACTGTAGTTTATGCAGATACAACACCAGCTGTAGCAAAGCCTATGTGAATCACATGATGAGGTAAGAACTCTTCAAAGTTTTTACTGGCTTAGTAAATACTTCCTAAGTTCATGTAAGGTGTGAAGTGTTTGTTAGGTGAATTTCAAACTGGGTCCTCAGACTGACAGAGAAATGCGCAAGGTTGGATTTTTTTACGTTTTAGCAAAGGCTTAAACTCCACATTCTTATTTTGCTTTAAAAATCCAATGGTTCGGGTAGTATTATACCTTTGCTTCAGAGTTTCTGTGGTATCTTCCATAATCACTTCAGCCTGACTTGGCAAATAATGACTAATTATTGCATGTTTTCTGGGTTTCATATGGAATGGCTCATCTGATTTTACAAGTGCTGAATGCATACAGGCCACGGCTATTGCTAGTGAGGTCTGTGCTCAGGTGTGAAGGATATCTCAAATAGCAAACTCAAGTGGATACTTTTTCTAACACTACTTCTGGTCATCCATAAAAATAACATCTCATTTTGTCAGCAGTTGTGGGGCAGCGTACGGTATTAGTGATGACAGCTGTAAAAAAGCCTGTTAAGAAAACAAATGCATCATTTTCAGAGCCATAGAATTATACTATACAATAATTAGATACAGATCATGTAGCAGTGACAGTAAAGCAAAATTTTAAAAGCTTATTTGTCACTCCTGTGCCCCAAAGAAGCCAATGTATTGTGGAAAATAGTGAATGTGATTTTCTTTCTGAATTCATATATATAGGAAATGTCTTGTCATTTGTAAGTGCTACGATTCTTGAATCTGTGATCTTAAGTTTTTAGATACATTTTATGTCGACCTATTCATACTAATTTCAATGTTCATGGAAGTCCTAGGCTGAAATAGTTTACATGCCTTTATGTGTGTAATCTATTGTTGGCATGCTTAAAAATAATACTGTGCTTAATTCCAACTGCAGAATAAAAAAATTTACTCTGGAAGGGGAAGGAGGAATCTAAGGTTAATTGTTCCTATTGTTGCCAGCAGTCTGGATGGCAGGTCAAATTCATCCATACAGTTAAATCGCCAATCTTTTGTCCTTTGTCCCCTTGATGCACTAATGCATCTCCTACTCTGATCCTTTGCAGCACCTACCATCACCTCTTTGGTGAGTGTAAGGAAAAAGTGATGGTGAGGAAAGAAAGACTGTTAGAGGGAGGGTGTTTGTGGAGGAGCAGCCCTTGTACTTGGCTGCCTGCATGTTGTTTCATGGCAGAGTGTTGGCACATATTTAACCTGCATAAGAGACAGCTTACGGGTTATCTGAAAATTTCATGTCTCATTGAAAGCCATCTCTAGGAAGCACAAGTTCAGCCAAGTTTTAGCTCTTTTGTGGTGCACTCTATAGCTACATCCATGGTTCTTCAAAAGCTTGAATTGGTGATGGAACCAGTAAAAGTATGTTCTTCCAGAACTGTGCAAGTAAAGTTTAGGTTTTCACCTCACAAACTCATTTACAAGGGAGCCAATGTTTTAAACTAGAGCTGAGATTCACAAGTTTGTAAGCTTTAAGCAATTTAATGTTTAAGAATAATGCAGTTCAGTAACTTAGGCTTCTATTTTCATGTTTTGTCATGAGCAAATTGCAGTACCATGACTAATGAAGCGATTATGCGGAGTTATGTATTGAAGAAAACCAGTCTAAGTGGTAATGTTTTCATATATTCAGTTTTCACAGTGCTCGTCCAAATAAAAGGTTTTGGATCTTTAAGAAGCATTCAGAAGAGCTACGGTAATTTAGCTTTTTTCACTTACAGATCATTATGGTTTTACTTTCTGATGTTGAACTGATAACTTAGGTTGAGATTATAACCTCTTGAATTTCTACAATTTAGAGCAGAGAAATAAAATCATTAGGTTTTCCAATAGTAGTGTTCTGGTCAGTGACAAATACTTAATTTTGAGCAGTTTTAATTTTTTAATTATTATTATTTTTTGATTATTCATAAGATGCAAAATGGGGAGGGGGTCAGGGAAACAAAATAAACAACCGTCCAATCAGAGAAACTCATGCTCTACAGATAAATTTCTGTCTAAAGTCATCTTCTTTGTACTATATCCAGCATGGAGATGCCCTGCTCATTGATGGGAATTTCCTGATACTAGTTGCAGTAGAAAAAGTAAGATTATGTTTTTGTGAATCATCTCATCTGAAGTTGATTTTTTTTTTTAATAGTCTGTCCAGTTGCTGTAAGTTGTGTTTCTATGACCAGGTTGTAATTACACTTCCTTTTTGATTTTTATTTCCTAGAGGTGTGACTGTAGTGTGTCTTAACTGTGATTTCCTGGCTGATGTTTCTGGCTTGGATAACATGGCCACACATCTGAGTGAGAGCCAAACTCATACTTGTCAAGTTATTGTAGAGAAAGGTGAGTACATGTGGTGTCTTTTTTTATACAGCATATAAACACTTACATGTGGATGACTCTTGTGTTATCAGTCATATTTTGAGTTTCATTATTTCTGTATTTGCATTTAACAGTGAGTACTTCTGTATTTCCACATTTTAAAATATTCTTAATTAAATCTTTGTTTTTATTTTCAGTTTCCACAGGTAATGCAACTGCTGCACAAGTGTCTCAGTAAGTTTTACTTTACTGATTAATGTTTTTTTCCTATTAATTTAGTGATAGATGGCCAAAATTTGCACTTTGAACTTGGGTTCCTTTTGAATTCCATAGAATTTGAAATGTATGGATGAACATAGTCCTTTACTGTCCTAGTGCTTTTTCATTTTACCATGTCCACCAGCTACAAGAATGAAGAGATAAAACCATTATATATTGCAGCTGAAACAAAATCAGGCTTTTGTTCAGTTTGAAGAAAGATAAATAATCATTGCAATTTGGAACTTCTCAATTGTCACCTGTCTATATACAATGAGATTTGTTACTTCCACTTAATACTAGCTTTATAAAATTAGTGGTTTATGTTCTTTATGTAATATGAATACAAAAAGGAATGTCCTTTACTGCAGTAGGACGAATTCAGTCTTAATATTTAAAAATATTTAGGAATTATTTTAAAAATTATGTTCTTCATATGATAAAAGCATACTGTTTTGTATTAGTTTTTTTATTCTGACTTTCAAAGAGGAATTAGTATGTATTAATCAGGGTTTTTTAAGGATTTCAGGAAGAACTTGGAGTATTGTGGAGATTGTGTTTCAGATTGTGTTAGTTTGGGGTTTTTTAAACCTTAGACGAATCAGACGTGCCAAGCTCTCCCTGGAACAGTTTTCATTACAGTGTAGTTTGAGCCTGTTTATGCCTTAATTCCAGATTTAGAGGTGTGTCAGTTAAATCAAACATTTGTGTTTTCTTTATACCATTTCGGAATACAGAATCAAAAATGTCAGTTAGCCTGCAAAGAAATATCTTAAAAGATGGAAGAAAGTGGTTTAACCCTGATAACCCATCTAGCCATTAGCAGGATTCTGAAAGGAGTTTAGATGGTCTCATGCATGGTGAGAACTCTTCCAACAGAGTGATAAGTTCTTAGGCCTCTAAGCATAAATGAGCTTTCACTGAGTTTTGGAGATATCCCAAATAGATTATTTAATATTTATTAAGTATTTTCTTTCTTAGTTTCCAGAAAGTGGCTAGTAAGAGGGGGTCCTCTAGTAGTTTAGCTTTCAGTGAAACTCAAACAATGGCAAAGTGAAGTGTTGAGCTATGATACTTGTGGAAACATTAGCTTTTGTGTTTGGAGCTAGCATTAGGTGTTGGGAATTAATGCCAGCTGAAGTGTATGGAAGGAAAGGTTACAGATATGTTGAATGGTGGCTGAAGATGTACAGCTTATACACTAATACAGCTGTGGCAGGCTGTCGTCAGTACTGCAAAAGGATCTTGCTGTCTTGAATACTTTACAGAGACACATGGAAATATGTAAGAATGTTGGATATATGGGTATATATGTATTACTCAGAAGCAGATGGGTGAGCACTGAAAAGATTTGAAGTAAAGTCAAGAGTATATGCAGGTTTGTTTCTGCAAGATGTTTGAGTAGGACAGATGCAGATAGCCATTATTTTTGAGAGTTCTGATGCTGACATAAAATTAGTTATTGATACCACAAGAAGTGATAGAAAATCCATGATGGTGCTTTTTGAAACTGTCAGTCTCATAGACTTCATTAATTTCAGTGAATCTTGTCCTGTTCCATATGCTAGTTCTCTTGATACTTTGGACAAGAATATATCATTGCTAAACTGAAGAGTATGAGTATACCTCTGTAGCAGATATTTTAATTCATTATTTGCTGTACAGAGTACAAAAAAAAAAGTTTGTCTTTTTGTGGGCTGGTTCTTAGTGGTATTCTTTGGTTGCTTTGGAAGAAGAGGAACTTGCAGACAATATTCGTAACTTCTGCTGTATAGTTTCTCAATGATCTCTAAACGTTTCTTCCAATTCTTTGACCTCTAATTCAATGACTTGTTTATGGGACTCTTCAGAATCATTTCATCATTGGAAACAATGACTCAATTACGATCTTGAACACTTTTGGATCTTCTTTTGCATCTCTCAGATGGTGTTGGATTGTCCGTATGTGTTTTAAAACTCATCTTTATTGCTAATGATCAGACATGTTCCATGAACTCTATGTACTGTTACAGAGCCTGTCTTTGGACCAGAATCCTGCCATTAGTAATACAGATAATCTAGCTGGAAATGTTCCAGCAGAATTTGTTTTTTAAATTTTTACTCCACATAAGACTCCTTATTTATTTGGTGATCCACCTTGTGCTGAGGAAGTAAGATTTAATAACTATGCGAGTACTCGTCTAATTGCTCAACTCTGCTTTGCACAACCATTAACATATTTTTAAATGAACTGACAGCAGACATTTTTGTTGCAGGGCAGTTGAAAGTGAGCAGGTATCCTATACTGCCTTGGCTCACTGATACATCATTGTGGACCAGAAAATTGAACCCAGTCCAGCTTGGGATTATTTTGGTATGTAAGCAAACAAGGATCTGACCAGACCTTTTCCTTTTTCTTCGTGCATTGAAGCTGTGTTATTCTCTTCTTGCATCTTTTAGACAACAGGTCTGGTCTTTTCTCCAAATATTGTAGCCAAAGGCCCTTTTTGTTAATGTTCTCTGCTTTACAGCATTGATTGGCAGCTTTTTGGGGGCTGTACTCTGTTGAAGAGAGGCTTACTAGGAGTGTCACTTACATGATGCAGTGTTCCTTTGCTGCTCATGTGCAGCATTTCTTCCCTTCTCCAGTCTATCAATATCATCCCAAGCTAGAGTAGTGAGTAAATGCTGATGTATATGGGCTGACGTCAAAGCCCATTTTGTTCTGAACTTGATCCTACCTTCTGAAACTAAAAGGCTTTGTCATTTTTTGGGTGTTCACTAAAGCATACAAGTCTTGATCTATTTAATATTTAAGTAAGCTACATTTTTTTTCTGCCAGTGACTTTATGGTATACAGTGGCAAAATATGCTTTGAATGTCTTCTATTGCATGTAACTACATAAATTGAGTCTTGGCCAAAGGAATTTATTAGCTGCTTTGCTCTCTGGGAGCTAAGCCTCTTTTTGCTCCAAAATACTGTTAGAGGAGGAAAGCATGTAATGGAAGTACATACATTTATTGAGCCTTGATTCTGAGGGTGGACCAGCTACAGTTCCAATTGATTTCACGCCTTGTTCTTTTGGTATCATCTGTCATCTTCAAGGGTGCTCTACTCAAGCTGCTGGGACATTTGCTGATTTTGATTTTGCTGCTTCAGATTTCATCTTCACTTCTAGATTATCTATGGCAAGTTTATCCATCAGGATATTCAATGAGCTTTGCTTTTGCCATGATGAGCTTGTAATGTTCCTTCAAACTCAGCCTCCTGTTTACAGTGGATATGTTTTGGTTGAATCTCTCATTCCCTAGCCTGAAAACAGCATAATAGATAAAGTTTACCTCACTTAAGGATTGGTCACTGATGCAACTTCGTAGTTGTAAGAGTTCAGTTTTGGTGAATGCAAGCTGTTCTTGATTTGCAGCACTTCCTTTTCCTGAATAATCGAATTCTTTGAGATTAATTCATTCTGACCAGTTTTTTTGTCCTCTTGACTTTTAGTACTCAGTCGCAGGTCTGGTGATAGTGAGCTTCTGCAGCTGTTTAGTATTGCTAATAATGGCAAGGATCCTGTCATCCATTGTCTCTTCCACATACTTTGTGACTGAGCATCTGCACACTTACTCAGTACTCTAAAGTCTTGCTCTTTTTGCTACCTTTTTTCTTTCTGACAGAAGCTGTGTTCCATCTTGAATGCTGCTGTTCAGCTTCAAGCATCACTTACCTACTACAGGTTTTTCTTGCAGGACTTAATTCTGTTTTGACACAGAAGCATTCAAAAAAGCATAGTGGGTTTGTGTTTTCATTGTGAGCATGCTGTTCATTTCAGAGGAAGTTGAATTCATATTTCACTTTCATTGTGACAACAAGAAGAATGGAATGTGATTGGCTTTCAAAAACATTCTCTAAGAATTTCCCAGAGGTGACACTAGACAGACCCTTGGATTTGAAGTTATGTGAATTCTATGTCTTTTAAATGCTTATTTGGAATATTGTCCTTCAGTTCTTTTGCAGCTTTGCTACAGAAATTTAAGTTTCAAACTTGCATTTTAAACACTTACAAATAGGGTACTTACAAATCTGGGAGATTTGTGGAAATGGTTCATGTAGAATCAATTGGCCTTGTGACATCCTGTTTCCATTTGTGTGAGGATCTTGGAAAAGTTACTCATGTGGAAAACTGATAAAAGCACTTCTAAATCATTAAAATAAACCTGCCTGACTTAGTATTAAATCTCTCTTATGATCCCAACAATTTACATGAATAATGCAGCATATTGGACCATATCTGCAAGGGCAGAGCAAAAATATGCATGATATAACCAGTTTAGCTTATGGTCAAAGAATTAAGATTTCATTTGTATGTAGCTTAACCTGTCTTTTATTATTTTTAGGACCTTGAGTGTCTGCTTAACTAGCCAGTTATGTCTTATCTTTGTTTGAAAAGGCGTACAAATAAAGTAAATGTTTGTTCCTGTTATTCTGTTAAATGTAGCGGTGTGATATTTAAAGTTACATCTGTCAAAATAGGGCATTTTTGCAAGAAGGTGGGATTAATTTAAAAAAGAAAAAAGCCAACACCTAAAAATCACAAACCCAATTGGTTTGACCTTTCCATTCTTTTGGGTGTGAATAAATTTTTTAATGCTGTGTATGGTTCAGTTGAGTGTCTGGAAGATACCTTGAGCCACTTGAAGTTGATCTCTAGAAATTCTTGAAGCTACAGTCATCCCAGAAAAAGTTACTTTTGGTTAGGTGTGGATAAAAAAGAAATGTTTGCCAAAAGATTCCAGCTGAGTTTGTTCTGCTTACCCACTGAGCCTTTGATTGTAAGAAAACATGAGAGATTGCTGGGAAGATGGTGGCTCATGATTTGAGCTTTGTGTGTGTGTGCAAATATATACAATTTTATTGTGTGAGAGCAGGACAAGCAATGGGACTGAATTTCAGAAATGAGGATACTCGTATTTGTGCTTAACTGCATTTTAGAGTCTAGCTTTTGTTACTGGCTCCAGATCTCTTCCATTAGTCCTAGGTGTCTCTTCGTCTATCAAAGTTTCAGATCAAACTGAATGTAGACTTCAAGGTGTCTAAATTCATGTTCTTACTTGACTTTTACTCTTGAGTCTCTTTGGTTTTATGGCTGATCCATTCTGTTGGCTATCTCAAGGTGAAATTTTGTGCTCAGCTGCTCCTTTTTTATGCGCAATTTTTTTTAAGGTTTGACAATTAAAGGACATTTTTTCATTGTTCTTAACTAGAAGTTCATGTAGAGTGAAGAATTTTTGGGGAATTCTCAAAAGAGTTGCTCAGAGAGTCTCAAAAGGTTTTCAGGGAGTTGCTCAAAACTGTTGGACCAACAGGCTATACTTACTGGAGGTGGTCACAATCTTTGGTTTATTTTCATAATGTTCTTTGCAGAAGCACTGTGACTTCACAGATGTGAGAAAGTATTGCCTTTGTTGATGTTTGAGATCTATGGAATTTAAGATTTCTTGTATCGTAGAACTGTTGGGAACATCACAAGGTGATTATTTTCTATGGTTTAGTGTCTATTCATGCAACTTCTTCCAATCACAAATTAGAAGGAACTGCTTTCTAAAACTATACCTAAACAAAATTAAGGTTGAGAGTATACATCATGAATCGAAAATAAACCATAATAGAAAGATGTGGTTACAATGAAACATTACAAACTCTCATTTCCAAACCAACATAAAGGAGCCAGTTGGAATCTACTCTATATAAAACATGAACACAAAAATTTCTCAAATTTGATCATGTAAAATAACATTTGTAATGCATTTTAAATAATCTATAGATGTTGGATCCAATTCACACACATTTAATTTAGTGGCAAAACTTTAATTTGTTGAGACAAGAAGAACCCTATGTTTTGTCCTTGGATATGCAATATCTGATCTATTCATGTATAAGTTAGTGAGCCTAACAGGAGTGGCTGTTTTATGACAAATGGCTATTTCCAGCATATTTATTTTAAGTTCTTGCTTATAAATCATTGAAGCAGTAAAGCTAAATATTTGTTGTTGCATCATCTTATACCGGTTTGTCTACTCTTGATTAAATACTTCAGAGTATTTAAAGTCCTGACCCAAAAAATGTATTCTCATTTGATTTATCCTGATAATTTCTCTGTTAATTAGAAGAGTATTTTCACAGTGCTACTGAAAATAATCCTTTTTTGTAGATTTTTTGCCATCTATTGTTGCAGATTAAGATGTAATGAATAATATGTGATTGTTTATGCTACAGTTTAAGATACTGATTGGCTGCTAGAACATTCATGTTAGAAAGTATTCATGGTGTGCTGATATTATGTGCTTAAATTCTTTAAAAGGTCTGGGGTTAGACTGCTTTTTTGGATTTAGGAAAATACGTGTGGTTGATCAATCTAATATTAGTATACAGTTTTCGTAAAATTTAAGGGGTAAAGCTGTTTTTTTATATCAAGTATTTTGCATGCTGTAGACAACCATCAAGACTTGCTGAGGTTGTGAATAATTTAATTTATGATTAATAACATCTGAATATAATAGAGGCAGCACCATGCTTCAGCAGATTAAATTTGCCTTTAATGCAACATCAACAAAGAAGATTTGGGCATAAGCAGTTTTGAGGGGTTTGTTTGCTTTTTCTTTTTTTCTGTAAGAGACCTTTGAAAGGCTAGATTTTGTTAGAACTGATGACTTAACAAGTTTGTAGGAGATAGTTCTTGCTATCTCTGCGATAACATTTTCTTACAGAAATACAAAATCAATTTTGGTGATGTTGTGATAAGCTGTTTAATTAATGTGGTTTTCAAAGTCAATAAATTTAAATAATTTATAGCTCATCTAATGTATGGACTGTGCCTCTAAAGATATTTTGTGGGAAGCATTCCCTCCAGATAGTAGTTGGAAGTCAGCTGCAATGTTTTACAGCTGTCCTAAAGTAAACTACAGCTCTGTTCTGAGTGTTTGGGTTATGGTAGACAAATGAAAGAAAACTGAGCTTATATTGGGGAATGTTTTTGTCAGGTAGCTTTATGTACTTAATTTAGCATTTCAGATCTTAAAATACTTCAGTCATGGTTTAAAAGGCCTTTCTGGTGAGATCATTCCTCAGGTAGGATTAGAATAAAAGTAATGCTCACTATCTTAAGACCGTTGGTTCCTGGTTTTTCTGAGGCAAGATAACTGGAAGAGCTTACATGAAACGAGTTTATCTTATAATTTCTGTACACCCAATAAAACGCTTCTGAATTCTGAAGTATGTTTAAGCTCAGCATAAGTATCAACTTTAAAAATCAGTTTCAGATTACCAAATTGCTTTCTAACCATAAGTATCTTCATCCTTATCTCTAAATCAACCATACATATTTTAAAACACTGAATCTTAATTTGTTATCCACACCAAAATCTCCATTAGAGATAAAGAAGCTAAGCTGGGGGTAATGCCTTGTCTTTTCTATACATAGTCTAAGAGTATCTCTGAGCTTTGGATCTAATGTGAAGATCCAAGACAATTCTTTTTTAATTATACATAAATTACTGGTCATGGTGTTCAGAGCATCTGCACAGTATAAGAATCCAGCTTTCTGTGTCTTACTGCAGAAAGCTGGGCTGTGTCAGAGGCACACCTTTGGTGGGGCTGCCATACCAGAGATGTGCAGTTTGTAGTTTATAGACAGTCCCTTTGGCTGACTTGAATGCCAGCCTCCAATGAAGGAATGGTTTGCTTTCCTTATGTATCTGCATATTCAGGGAACCTGGAAATTGGTAACTGTGAGATCTGGGTTAATATTGACTCTGAACTGTAATTTTTGGAGGCCTATGAGAATCTAAGTGATCTCACAGTACATATTCTTAGAATTTTTTTCAGAAATATCATCTCTGGATTCTGATTTTACAGATGTTTTTTCAGAAGTTGTCTTTTTGTTGCCCTTTAGAAAGGGCAGTCTTGTTACGGAAATCCCAGATGGTAAGAGAGTGAGAGAAGTCCTCAGACCTTGGAAAGATTTGTCTTGTAGCACTGCTTGTCAGCTTTCCAAAATACAAAGGGTTTGGTGAGTTTCTTCAACAGAAGCAATGGTTTTGTAGAAATGAGAAGACCTTTCATTTTCATTCAGAAGTGTTAAGAAAGATTTTCTTACACAGTCACACCTTTTCCACAGATTCCATTACCACTTCAGGTGTATTTTCTCTTAGTTTTTCTTTTTTATCCCATATTGGTATTCAGCTTTATAGAAGATGTCTGTCAAATTTGCATTTTTTCTCCACCGAACTGTGTTCCATAATACTGGCTTTTATTTAAGAAGTAAAACAAAAAATGCAACATCCTCTGCCTAAACCCCAAATAAAAACATAACAAAACCGAAACCCCACACTGTAGTCCTTACATTTGGAAAAGATGGAGAACACAGAACAGCAAAAGCTACTTCGATGTTAACTGACTGAGGTTACCAAGCACCTGAACCAAAACCATTCAGAATAGTGAGCTGCTGTCTGTCTGTGTGGTCTGGGCCATGTGGAACCTCTGGCTGTGTTTTCCAAGGTGCCATGGAATGCCTGTTACTTTTGCTGCAACCAGATGTGTGACATTTTGCCTGTTCATTGAAATACACAGGAGGAGACCCTTAGGGTGCTGAAGAACCAAAAATACAAATAGATTAATCAGTTTAAAAACATAACATTTCAAATTCCAAGAGATAAGTCAAGAAATCATTCTCTCCTGTTAGTTCTCAAGGGCAAACAGGTCAGCCAGGGCAGAGAAGAGGAAAAGGTAGAGTGCAGTAATTCTGAGTTGGAAATTGTTTCTTAGCATGGTTCATGTGTGTTTGGGTTTTGTATGATGGAAATAGAACAAAATACAACAGCCGTATTGCAAGGAGTATTTTAAAATCTAGAAGAAGCTTAACTTTTGCCATGCAGTTGTCAAATATTTGCTGTGTAATTTGGCTTCATTGAAACAAAATATACCAGTTCTGTGGGGGAAAAATTACTATGCTGAAAGTAGGTACAGTGACCTCTCCTATTTTTGAACCAAAATTAAGTTACAGTTGTATTGACACAGAAAAAAAAGTCTAATTACTTTTGTCACTTAGGCACTTAAGGTTTCCTAAATAAGGATAATATATAAGTAAGATGCCCTGTAGTGTATAAGATGCTTTTAGAAGACTGGTTGGCTGTTTCTAAATGGCAGTTTTCATTCACGTAGTTTTCTACTGTTCTAAAAATTGAAGGAGAAAATGAATTTGTTCATGTTGTTTGGAGTTAAAAAGTTTATTTCACTGGATATGTTTTAATAGAGACTCAAAAGTTTCTTCTGTGACAAGCATTCGCTTGAGTCTTCAATATGTTTGCATGTAATGTAAGAGCATTTGTAGGGCTCAAACCCTGTGTAATGCTTAAAAAATGTATTAATTTCAACTTGCTTTTCCTTCACTTTTTTTACTCTTTTTGCACTAGCAAAACACAAGTTTAGTTCAGGTGTTTTTTCTGTCCAAATATAAAACTGTCCAGACTTAGTTTTCATCCTACCCACTAAGGCATAATTGAAATTATGTGTTTATGGACCAGGCTAGAATAGTTGCTTTCTAGTTTTGCTTTGTTTCTGTGTGTTTTGCTGATTTTTTAATTTTTTTTTTAATTTGGAGACTATTTGGAAACACCTTTACTGAGATCTATGCTCAGTCTCTGCTGCATAATAGATTCATGGGAATATTCGTGTGAAAATATTTCTACAACTTTATATTGTCATCAGCTGCTCATGAATGTAAAATAAAGGAAATACCATTAATTATTACAGAAAATTTCAAGACCTAGTTTATCTGAAGGAAAAACAGAAACACCAACTTTTGAAAGGTAAATACAATGATCAGCTGCATCTTGAAATAAAGTACATAAAATAACACATACTATGTTATTTATCAGGTAACTGGGCAAAAAAGTGTTTGGTTAGTATTTTCATAACATTTCCTATGATAGAAAATTTTCAATGGCAGTTGTAAGATACTTTCTCAATAAGACATAAAGAATTTAGGTTCCAAGTGTCAAAACACATTGTAAGTAATGCTTAAACAGCAAATTAATCAAAAGTTATAGAATATTAAATAAATTTACCAGATGATTAAAAGAAACTTTTATCATATTGCCTGAGTTAACGGTATTACTGGGGCAATTGGGGAACAATTTTAAAATATAGTATAAAATGTTAATTCTTGTCTATTTCTTTAGGGCTTTAAATACCTATGTCATTTATAGAAAATGTACTTAACGAAATTGTTAGCAGAGCAAATCTGTGTAATTTCTGAGTAACTAGTAATTGCAGCTCTACACTTAAATTCTGTCAGTCTGGGGAAAGAATCTAAATTTTACACTATTTATTGGTACATATTGTGGATAGACTTACACTTAATATTACTCCAGATTCAAAAACCTAAAATATATTATCCCAGTTAGTGATCTTTCACAGTTGTTGGTGCAAATTTAACCTTTAAAAATTTAGTCAAAACTTAATTGTGATTATTTGTTATATAGGCATGTATAGTGCCTCTAAAGAAAAAAAAAGACTAACTGCTTTCAGAGTAACTCTGTCTGCTTCATCACTTTTTGTTCTGTCATACGCAGTTTGGGTCAAATTATTTGAAATTCTGCCTTCACTTAAAATGCTTGCTTAATAATTGAGACTAAATGGTTCGGGTATTAGAAGTTATCTCTGTCTTTAGGCTATGGATTAGTGAATGGTCACTGTAATTCTGGCTGAATATGATGTACTATTTCTTCTTATCCTTGTGTCAAAGTAGACAGAAATGATTTTAATATATAAATCTGTTTTGTGCTTTCTGATGAAAACTTTGATGCTGTTTCCTAGGCTTTAAGACAGACTTTTGGAGTCTTGTAGCTCTAGCGCTAGAGATTCTCAGTCCTCATACTTTTCTCTGTTACTAACCCAAGGTAGTTATGTTGATGTCATCAAGTAATTATCAAGGAACAGATCAGTAGATGGAAGCAATTGACACTGAAAATGCTGCATCTTTTCAGTGCATGGAGGTTCAGAGGTGTTATTTCAGACCAGACTGGTGTTCCCTGGACAGAGTGCTCATGCTGTGCACACACATGCAGAGCTGCATGGAACGCACCATGTTGGTTTGGACTCTTGAGGACTCAGCTCTATTAGGGGTTGGAGCACTTGTGGATCACAGCTTTCAGTTCAGTTTCCTCAAAAAAAAAAAAAAAAAAAAGGAACTATAAGGAATGGATCACACCAAACTGTTAATGTAAATGCAGCTGTAATACAAGTTTTGTTACCTGGAGAATCCTTTTCCACAGTCTGAAGGGAGTGTTTGCACACACTTTGCAACTACTCTGTATGCAGATGTGTAAATGTCACTTGTTTAATTGGGTTGGGGTTTTTTCTTTCTTGCTGTAGAATTTTCCCCTGAATTGTTTTAAAAATCCTAATATGAAATAACCAATGGAAAATAATAAAATACTCTAAATAATCCAGTAAAAAAAGCTTGACCTAGTAGGGTTTTGAAACACCAAGTGATAAGAGCCTAGCTTTCCTCTGCCTCACTTGGCACCAAAATCTTACGTTTTCTGTACAATGAGAAAAAAGAAAACTAAATTACTTTAAGCTTCTGTGTCCTGAGGTAGGGATGTTTGTACTTGGTAGACTCATCTCTTGCATTCAGAGCTATGGCTTTTGCTGGTCCCTTGAAGTGGTCTTATTGTAAGCCCTGATTTCAGATAGACTCTATGGCAGCCAGTTCATTAATATATCCCAGACTTGGTGGTCAGGTCATGAACCTGGACTCATTAGTTTCATTAAACAGAAGTCAGATTTTGCATTCCAAATATTCACTGACATCCTCTTTTCTGTATAGCACAGCTGGTAGTATTGTCACATTCTCCTGTGTTTTTGAAGGCTGAATTTCCAGTTTTCTTACACTGTAACCAGTCCTATTTGCACACAGAGTATTATAAGAGTACTTTTGGTTGCTAGTACTGGATAGAAGGCTTTTCTTTTTCAGCTACTGACATACTAACAGAATGAATTCTTGAAATATTGTATGATTTTTCTTTTAGTGTGATGTTTCAGATTATCACAATTGCTATGGTCTGCTGATTCATCTGCAGTTCATTGAAGAGGCACATTACTTCTTTGGGGAACTGTTCCAGCTAAAGGAACTTATTGTTGTGCTTAGCAATCTGAAAGAGCACTGAAAGATGTTGTTTGTGGATAGTTGTTTTTGTGATGTGAATGATTGTTGCACAACAATATGTGTGTATATATTTATTTTCTTCCCCTACCACTTGTTCCTCCCTTTCTATGTTTTGCCAAAAATGAGTGAGAAAAGGGGGCTGGGTGGATGAAGCTGGGATTTTGGTTACTAGAAAGTGAAGAAGATTGTAATCAATCCGTTTTATTTGTTAAGGGCATATTTGTCCTTTGAGGGGTTTCTTGATGTGAATCTTGTCTCTGTGTATACATATGTATATAATCCATCTGAGTTTTTCAGTGTGGAAACACTGCTCTTTGCGGGATAATTAGTTATTAGTCATCCCTTTATTTAAAACCTTTTATTTTTTGTTTTTTGCATATCTGTTCAAAACTTCCCACATAAAGCACAATGCTGTGCCTGTTAGCTCTGCAACTCATCTTGCCCTCAAGCTGCTTGTTGAAAAATAGCAGCTAAAGGTCATATGTGTATGCACTGCTTCATGAAGAGTTGACTAGGTTTTCATATGAAAACAGTTCTAAATATTGAACTAGTGATTATATGGCTCTGTAAAACTGAAGTGTTTCTCCGGAATAGATTAAGAAATCAGGAACAGCTATGACAAACCAGTTATGTCAGCCTCAGCTGACAGGTGCTTCTGAGGGTTGGCTTTTGTACTGGAACTTAGTCTTGAGTTTTCCTTCCAATATTACCTTTTTTGCCCTTTTCTTTCTAGATGTTTGAGAGAGAAGAACTTTGATAGATTAATTATGTATTCAAGAATGTCATCTACTCTTGTGCCAATCCACTAAATGAGAAAAACCCCCAAACCCTAACATTTCTGTCTGGCTACTGACAAAAGTAGCCAGTACAGGTTGTTATTTGGTAAAGAGTTTGGCCTATCTCTTGAGTTCATTCCTTATAATAAATGGGAAGTCAGTGTAACAGGATGGAAAGATTCCTATGTCTACCCCAGTGACCACCAAAATTTCACCACTGAAGGCTATCTCAACAGGCTCTTATTCCTGCTCAAATTATTCCTCTGAATAATAGAGTAGAAGTAGGAAATGGAATATTCTTGGATTAGTTTATTTAAATAAAAGTAAGACTTGAAAACAGATTTCTGAATGGTTGTAGCTCCTTTTCCAGAATAACCATTTTCTGTAGAACTCAATATCGTTTATCATATAAGTGAATCACTGAAATTGTTTTAAATTCATTTAAATTAAATTTAAAGGGTGAGTAGAGCATATGTAGGTTTTCAGCTTGAAAATATATGAAAGAACATAGTAGCAAGGAATTGGTTCTTCCTTTTAAGAGTTCTGAAATGTGTGTTCCTTACAGAATTGGAGTGTCTTTAGCCAAAAAATGTTTAAAACCACTTGAAGAAATAAAATAAAAATGCATTTTGTTTAATGAGCTAAATGGTGATAGTGTGTTTCTCACAGCTTTTTTTCTGCATGTTGCTGTTAAGGTTGTTACTTTCAATTTAAATGTTAAGAGTTCATTTGGGAGAATTTGCTCTTAATTTCATTTTCTATATAGAATTTATATCTGAAATCAGACAAATTCTTGTTCTTCCAGCTTTTCCTTTTCTCTCTCCCACTCTTTCTTTTGTCTGTCACCATCATCATTTTAGGTAATTCAATCTGCTTATCATTCTGAAAAACTTTGGATTGTTTAAAGGTGGTATTAAACATTTACCAGATTTAATCTTTACAGAAAAAATTAAACTTCTCTGTTTCTGTGTTTACTCTTTATAAATACACAGTTTTACTCTTAAAGGTGACTGAAAATGCTGCTTCACAGATTTACTTTTTCAGTGAATCCAGATTGTGATTGCTCAAATAAATTTTGAATTTGTTAATTTAGATTTCCAGCTGTTAGCTTTATTCTCATGAGTATTACAGAGTCAGTTGTGGTATAAAGGGATAAATCAATTTCATCTGCATCTGGGTCAAAGAGACTGTGCAGGTAGAAGAGCTACAGGTGCTATTTTGGGAAATTACGTGTGTCACACAAAGGCAACCTTCCTTTCTGGAGCTGAAATGTAAGAAGTAGAGTATTAATTGACTGCTAAAAGCTGAGTTTGTAAATAGATGAGAAAAATTCAGCTATTAGTTAAATTCTGCCTTTCTTGCTATGAGGCCTCATGACAAATCCCAAAGAGGAAATCTTAAATACCCCTCTGAGTGTCACTTTGCAGAGTACAGTCAAGTATTGCTTTATTTCATTTATAACATAAAATGATAAAAAAAATCTAAAAATAACTTCTTTTGGTTTCTTTTCAGCAAACAAGTGCATGATTCTTCAGATGAAACAAAAGAATGCAGTAGAAATCATACTAAAAAAGTTGCATCCGTTGAAAAGAGGGAAGACTCTTCACTGTCAAATACAGAAAATGTTTGTAGTGTGGAACTCCCTGGCAACAGCTCAAAGAATTCTTTGCATGAGAGAAGAGCATACTGTGATTCAGCTAATAAAAAACAATTAGTAGATGAGAAACAAAAATGTATTCATGATGAAAGCGAGATGAAAATGTGCCAAAGTTCAGATGACGTTGTCCTGAACGAGCAGACTAAAGCACATACCTGGGATGAAACTGCGCTTTCAGCCAAGAATGTGAGGGACTTAAAGCTGACGCTGGGTGAAGATGTCAGTTTTGAGCAGTTCCTGAGAAAGAGGGATGAACCTGAATCTGTTAGTTCAGACATAAGTGAGCAAGGCAGTATTCATTTGGAGCCTTTAACTCCATCAGAAGTACTAGAGCATGAAGCTACTGAAATTCTCCAAAAAGGTAATGTCGCACCTTCATCAAAGAAAGTGGGACAGCTCGCTGAGCAAACAGATGAGACTTCTAGAGAAAGCAATTGCAGCAGAATGGAAACAACTGCAAACAAGACAGATGAGAATGAAGCAAGCTGAAATTGTGTTAATTTTATTGTTTGTTTTAAACTATGGTAAGAACACCATGGACCATTCCTGATGAGTGTGCTCATGGATGCTAAAGAATAAAAATTTTAAAAGGGAGGCGAAGAGAAAGAGACACCAAAGGGAAGTTTGCGTATGGAGGTAGTGTGTATGTGAATGTATGACTGAATTCATTAAGCTTCAAAAAGGTAACATGTTAAAATATATCTTCCTGTCTCTTGGATGTGATATATTATTAGACTGATACTTGAAAAGAGGTATAAATTCTAATTTTTTTATCGTTAACTAGCCCAGGATAAAGTGATTTGTTTGCCCAGAAAGTATTTTTCTAAATTCTTTAGTGTGAATATAATCGAACTGGGGATTGAGTAGAAATTCACTTCTGATGCTGATATGGAGCACACTTATAATGAAGGTTATTGGTCTGCTGGTAGTTTAGGTAAATATAAATCTTGGAACTTGGTGTCACATTCCTGTCTGTAAAAGCACGTAAACAGAAGTATATGAATTCATGCACCTCTGTACAGGTGTAATCCTGCCAGGCTGTAAACTTACCTTAATAAACTTTCAGTGAAAGTGAAATTATTACAATAAAAAAATATATTTGTGGGGTTTTCAGTGTGCAGGCTGTGCAGAAATACTGAACGTAGCTGTATAAAGTAGGACATAATGCTGAAAGTACTGTAGCTGTTAGGCTTTTACCATTGGTTTAATTACTCTTAGCCGTAGACCCATAGGAATGGTCTGTAAGTCACACCAAAGTATGGTTTGATGTAAAAATGGTTATAAGCCAAAATAAGGAAAACTCCAAACTGGAAACACCACCTGGCATGCATTTTGCCATTTTGCAGCTGCTACTGGCTAACTTAAAAATAGAACAAAAGGGCATATAAAGTAGAATTGTACAGTTCAATTTCAGGACTTTTTGTAGTCTAAGTTATGTACAGGAAGATGACTGCTGGTTTTGGTTTTGGGGGTTATTTTTGTCTTCTAGTTAGCTAGATTTAGGAATGCATCTGATTAACAGTAGCTTGCTTCTTTGATTTTGTTGCTCCGTTTGAAACATTCAGAATGTGCTTTTGACTTAGTTTTGTTTTTAATGAATGTTAAATGTTTTGAACAGCTGTTAAAGTACTGCTGTAAATTATTACTTTTTGAGTAAATATTTACAACAAAAATTTGTCTTTGTGTATAATTTTATGCTCAACTTGAAACTTTGGGCATAGCCTTCTCCTATTTTTAAAAAAGATTTAGTGACAGTTCCCAAAAAATAAGCAACTTCATTATTGTGAATTTTAGACCTATGTTTCATTGGGGATTTTTGTTAGGTTTTGGTTGGTTTGTTTGTTCATTTTATTTTAGAATTAAATGAGCAAGTGCCTATGCATAAGCATTTTTTTGTACCTGTGTATTGTGATACGATGTGCTAACCTTTCCAGACTACACAGATAATTTTGTGGCCCATCAGCCTGCAACTGAACTTTCTTCTGTCCTCTTAAGTTCACCGAGCTCAGCTGCTAATTGAGTCTAACAGTATTAACATCTAGAGACCATCCAGTGTACTATTGGAACCTCTAAATAAAATAGATCTCAGCAGCCTCAAAGTTCCTTCAAGCTCTAAAGAGATGTATAATTTAAATGTTGGACTGCATCTTCAACCTCATCCATGCACATGTAGAGGACTTTTAAAAAAAAAGTGGAACAGTTTACGTACTTACAGCTCTTTGAGATCTGCCTCTTGAAGAACTTCAAATACCACAATACATGAAAAAGCTGAGAAGAATAAGGTGCATTATTCCTTTGTACTTTAAAGATTTTAGTGAAATCATTAAATAGTGGTTTGGTTAACCAGTCTGATGTCTTCATGCTTTTACACATGTAAGGTTACTCCATGTGATGCTTTATTTTATGCAGTTTAAAGCAGGTAATCAACTACAAAACTGGATGTGTATGTTACCAAGGGAGTTCTGAATGCATCTGTGTTGGAACCCAGTGAAATCTGTAGTATTTTTAATCTGGTTGGTGATCTTCCATGCAAATTACATGTTTTGAATAATGCTCTGATGTGTGGTGTTAGAAAAGATAAAGTTCAACTGGAACCAGTTGCGATACTTCAAATTTCCACATGTGTCTTTTATTATGCATTTAAAGTTTTAAAACATCTACCATTTCAATAAGAATTTGGAAGGATTTGTCCACACAGTGTTGAGAAAAGGTGATGAGTAGAACTCAAAAACCTGCATATTTGGCAGAATTACATCCATATCATCTCAGCTGCTTATTATGTAATATGTCATTTGTTTCAAACCATGTTGACAATCCTTAAGCAAAAAGTAATGTTAGGTAAAAATCACTCAAATATCTTCTGGTCCTTCTGAAAGAAGAGGTGAAAGAACTTGATTGTTCTAGCAAGAGCATCAGAGAGCTTTTCATATGCAGGGAAGGAGTATCATGAAAACACTGGCATGGTGTTTTTGTGAAGGGGGAAAACTAAAACTCGTTACTATTTTTCCTATACGAAGTAATAGATTTTCTCATAAACACTGTAGGAAACTGCACAAGTACAAAAATAAATTTCTATAATGTTATTTGGGAAGTTTCCCAAAGAAGAGATAAGTTGAATTGGTACTTTTGGCAGAAGCTGCTGTGGAGGATTGAGTTTCATTAATGCATTTTCAGTTAATTGAACATAACTGCACATGATTCAATTTGTTGTTTGAGTCATTTAAAAGTTGTTTTTTCCATCCAGCCATCAGTAGTTCTTACAGTGTGTCACCTCTCTTTTTGTCCTGGAGAAGACATTTCACCTCCAGTTTTCATTGCCTTACCAAAAACCAGTCAATTCTTGGTGTCCATAGTAGAATCACCCTTTCCCTTCCTCTCAAGAGCTTTATCATATTTGCTTGAATAATCACTGCAGCTTGTTTTATATAGTGCTTATTTTTAAGGTCGTGTCCCATGTGTATATGCTGTCTACATTATTGACATTTAATAGAAAACTGCGGTCATCATGATGATCAGTGAACATTCAGTCACTTGGATTTTCTTCAAGTGCAACCAGTCTGTTTGCCTTGTGCAGCTTGGGAGAGAAGCTTTGGTTTACCTGTGGTTCAGATTTTCTAAATGGAATGGCTGAGTAAAAGCAAAAAAAAAAAAAAAAAAAAAATCCAATTGTAGCACATACTGAATTCTAAATATTGGGTGATGTATTTTAAAGAAGAAAGTTTCTATAACCAAACTTTGTCTATTTTTCTTTTCCTTGGGCAGAGAGAGAGAAGAACCTTCGGCAATATATGTTGAATCTCATTTCTGTCATGCTACTTCTAGAAGGAATCAGAAACTGTCAGGGTAAAGAATTTTGAGAAATGCTTGTGTTCTGCAACACCTTAAAGAAAAGATCTTAAAACTTTTCTGCAGGCATTAAGCATTGTTATTTATATGCTGGCATGCAGAAAAGTCATTTTTTTAATACTGTCAGATACAGAAATATTCCACTAAAGACTGTGACCATAGGCTGTCACAGCAGAATTTTGTTACAGATCAGTTACATTTTTTTGTGGTGGGCAAATTTATACCTAATTGTTCTCTTTTTGTTTTCATTAGTGTTGGTTTTTGCAGCTTGTGAACTTACTTTGTCTAGTTGTAGCCTGTATATTTTGATGTATGCTTCATATGACCTTAATAAAAGAAAAAGGTAAGTATGTTTTATGATTACATTGATTTTTGCTTTGAAGAAAATGTTTATTCTAGTTTTAATGTAGATCAAAAGGACAGTTCTCAGTCCCTCAATGAAGGATGGCATGTTACCTCCTTTGAACATTGTTGTTATGCAGGATTTTGACTCTCATCTTCCCAATTAATTCTGTGCTAAAAGGGAAAGTATGCTGACTGGTATTTCATGTTAGTTTACAGACACTATGCAGAGTTCCTTTGAGTTTTGGATCACTATTATAGCTCTAAGACTAATTAAAATGTTGTACTCAGTAATTTCATTGACCCAAATTAACCTTGTAAAGTTGGTATTTCCTTTTTGCACCAGATTAAAGAAAACAAAAAAGTGGAAAATGTTTATCTGTGAAATACTTTGAGGGAGGTGAATGTAGTTGTGCCTTCAAGGTGCTATAAAGCTAATGTGTTTGTTGACATAAAAATGTGCTGGGTTTCTTGAGGGGCTCTTTCCTGTTGAAACCATTATATCAGAGAGGCTGAGTTTTTTCTTTCAACCAGAAAGATAACTGTGATGTTACATCTGTATCTGCATTTATGTTAGGGCAAATTTATCTTCATTTTAAGGAAATTGACTGCTCAAATTACATGTGTGGGCTGTAATCAGGCCACAATAAGATCAAGTCCATGATCAAAACCAGTAGCTTTTCAGCAAGCAATTCTCCATTTTTAAGCAGCATTGCTAGGTTGCTTATGTTATGAATCTAATGTAAATAAACTTAATTTCATACTTAAGTTCACTACAGTCTCAGTGTTAGGCATTTAAGTCAAAAGAGCTGTTTCCTCCAAAAATTTTTGTGATAAAGTGGTTTCTTTATGAAGGAAGTTGTCTCATACTGACCGTGTGGTAGCCTGAAAATGTAACCGTCATATGTTTTGCTCATAAATAGTGTACTTAAGAATTAGTCCTTTTGATTAAAGGAAAATTACCCGTGGGTCTGTTCCTTACATCCTCTTGTGAGTTTTTTATATGGTTCTGTCATGATATTCTAGCAACAAACTGAAGCCCTTGTTTTCCTCTCTTTTAAAGCTGTAAAATTGGAACATGAATGCTTAATAGTTTTTAAATTTTATGTATTTAAATTACCTGTGTGTTTACTGCCTGAAATGAAGATTGAATTTTGTGTACCAGTTTCTTGGGTTTTCAGATGAGATTTGTCTTTCCACCTAATCTTGGAAAGACTTCACTACTTCTTGGGGCTAGCAAGTTGAAGGCACATAGTATAATTTCCCAGGTTATTTAATGAAATCCAGTATATTTGTTAGATATCATTTAGGTGGGACAGACTAGAAGCAGTCAAAATGACTCCCAGTACAGTAAGTAATTAGGAATAATTCAGCTTTAAAGGAAAACTTCAGAAACACTGAATTGGCTAGATAAATGGTGGCAGTGTAGGAAGTCAAGTGAAGCTTTAGCTACATTGGACTATTCCTGCATTCCTATTACTTTTGTGTACACACACACACAGAGTTATGTGCAACTATAAGACAACATAACTTGATTTTTCTTTTCCCTGATGTAACAGAGTAATAAAACACAGAGAGGATCTTGATTTTATCATGTTAAAAATGAGAGTTCAGCAGCAATCCTTAGGCTGTTTTGAGCATTAAGTTGTCTAAACAGATTGTTCTAAAATTGCCATTTTACTTGAATTAGAGCATTTTACTAATCCAAGCATGCTTCTTGACTGTGTGAGCTACTCAGCTGTCTTTAAACAGCTGAAGCTTTTAACATATTGTTGCCTCTTAATTGCTATTCATATTTGGACAGTAATAAAAATATCTTGTCCTCTCACATAATTTGTGGCTTACATTAATGTTTTCTGTATTTAATGTGTTTACACAGTCCTTACAAATATGTTGGTTCTTTCCATAAAAAAAATTGATTGTTTGAGAGAGCTTACAATCTACTTGCACTATCATGGGAATTTCTTTTCATATCTCTTTTATATGTATGTTAACCTGCAAAACATACAGGGAACAAGGAGAGGAAAGTATGAAAAAACATTATTAGAAAGTCAGTCTTTTGCTTATCCTTAATTAGAGTGAGTAAAATATATCCACTCTGAACTGACTCCGTGCCGTAATAGCTGTATTCTCTTCCTTATAGGTGATGCTAAAGGTGATAGGAATTCTGAACAGAATCTCCAGAGAAATACAAAGCAGTAAACAGAGAGTGTTATTGGATTACCAAGACGCCTCATTACAAGATCAATAAGCAGCAGAAAATGGGAACTTTATTGTTGTGGAATACAGAAAATGTACAAGCAAAATGCTTCTACTTTTAGTCTTTTATTTAATAAGAGTTTGGTTAATGAGAGTAGTCATCTCTATTAAGAAACATGAGATTCTGTGCAGCATCAGACAAAATTGTTACCAGTCACTTCACAGCACAAAGATTTGACCTCACTGTAAACTGATATTCTTGAGTTTATTATACATCAGTTAGTTAAAGTTCAATAATTAACGAAGTTCACTTTATCCAAACATAGTTCCTGTCCATCAATTGATATATATCATTGCAATATATCTGGCTATGGAGAGGTGAAAAGCACTTTCTGCACCTCCCCTGTATTATCCACTAGGGTCTCTTATGTTTCATTTACCCTGATGAACAAGCAGAGAAGGAAACGTGTATATGCTTGCTGGAAATCCAGAGAAAACTCAACAAATACTTGGGTATAAAAGTAAAAAAATTGACTTCCCCACTGTGCTGGCAGGCAGAATGCTGGAATTGTAGAGGTCATTTCACAGAACCATTGATCAGGCTCTTCCACATAGTGTCCAGTGGAGCTCTAGAGGAAGTTACTGAAGCAGAAAACAGCTTAAAAAACCCAGCAGATTCATTTGTTTAGGTTTCACAAGAGTGCCCTTTAAAATTCCAGTGGGTTCTGCATCAGATGCTTGTATTTTTGTTATTCCCATTGTCAGCAAGTTCTGTGTTGCAAATTGTGCACGACGAGAAAAGTTAAAAGGTAAAAGTTGATCAGAAAAAAGTTCACAGACGAATTCTTTTGTTCCACACATAGTTGTCTGAATAAACTGGATTGCCTGGGAACATGCATGTGGAAAGGCTCTCATGCAGGTGCTGAGGTGGAGCAAAGGCATGAGCAGCCCTTCTGCCTGAGAAGGGCTCTGCCTGCAGCTGCTGTGAAGGTGAAGCAGACAAACCATTGCTCTGTGTGTAGAGGGATGGCTGCAGTAGATGCCTGTGAAACCACAGCTTACTGGTATTTTCACCCTTTCATGGACTGTTGCAGTATGTGGTGGGTAAAGGAATTGCAGGGTTAACCAGTGACAGTTGTGAAATGGAGACATGCTTAACTAGACATGATATGAGAGATCAGAACTGGAGTCCCTATGGGCAATCCAGACAATGACTTCTATTACTACAGAAGCAAGAGGGTTGTTTAGGGGGTGGTTTTTTGTTAGTTTCGGGATTTTTGTTTTATTTTGTGTTTGTTGGGGGTTTTTTTAACAATACAATATAATTTTCAAATTATGAGTGATGATTTGGGTGAAACTGTGAGCTTCAACAAACTCAGTAATGAGCTAAGACAGCTTGGTTTGCAGTAGCTATGGAGTTTATAACCATTACAAGAGGATATTAGTGAAACTGAAAATAGGAGTAATTGGACCATGTAATTGGACATGTTCAGATGTTAAAAAGCTCTTTGCAAAAGGGCAGAGAAAACAACTGTAAAATATTCTGGTCTTCCTAAAATGGAATTTGAGAGTCTTCTTGTCAATGAAGCATGATAAGTTTATTAAATATGCTGTAGAATGTATGAGAAAGTTGGTTTTATCTGCTACAGTTTTTCTCCTTAATTTCAGCTGTATGTATGCTACTGCAGCTTCAGAACATCTGGGTACAGTGATTTTTTTTTCTTTTCTGCACCTGCAAGTGTAAGTACACACATAAACAAAAAAGAAATTAAATCTTTCACAAAGCCAAAGAGAAAGAAAAAACCCAACCAGGCATGAAGCTCAGGGGAGCAGTATGACAAGTGCTGAGCTGTAAACAAGCTTGAGAAGGATTTAATTCTTATGACAAGCGCCAGTGGTAGCATCTCACATGGACTCAGCATATGCACACATTTCAGAGGAGGAATCACAGAGGACTTAATGCAAATATAAAAATGCTCAGAGCACATCAGCCTATGCTGTTCTAAAAATAGCCTCAAAAATCAGGATGAGCAAGGGTTGTAATTATCTTGATTTTTCGGATTTTTGCCACTTGTAGGAGGCTTTGTGATTTATGCTCACACTATAATTAGACTCTATAACATGCAAACTACAAACTCTTTAGGATAGGGATTGGTTCTTATATTTGTAAGGCAAGTACAGCAAGACCTCATTGGGTGGTATTTTCTGGGTGATAGTACAATACAGCCACTGAGTAATAGCTGCTGTTATGTTTTAAAGAAGCTTATTTTAGGTTGTAAGATTTTTGTTGTTTCTTAAGGAAAAAGAAATAAGATGTAATTTGGTATCCAAATGAAATTTTAAAAGCCTTTAATGCACATTTCTTCTCTAATTGCAGTCCGGTTCTTTCTCTCAAATACACTTGTAACTGCCTCATTTCTCTAGCAGCCTTCTGAAGAGTACACACTGCAAACCATGCCCAGCACTCTGTACTTAAGCAGATTTCTCCATGGCAGTTGATGAGTTAGTGCTGCAAGATGTAGCCTATTTTTACTTAACCTTCAGACAGCTTTGGGATGAGTAGCACATTCTCCCTGTGCTCCAGCCACTGGATAGGTTTGGCTCATGTAAGAAATTAGACTAGTGCTCTATTCACCTTAGATCTTCAATTCAATGTTCTCTTTTCTGCTTTCCTCAGCCTGCAAAAAATTAATTTAATGGTTACATTTACTAGCAATGGGTTAATAATCCCTGGAGATCTGCAGGCTTAGCCAAATACTATTGTGTTGTATTGTAGTTAGCTAAAAAAATTAATTTAACCATAGTTTGGATTTCGTTGCAGAAGGTGGACTCTAGGAAGAGAGCCTCTCTTGGACCCAATTTTCCTTGCTCACTAAGATGGTTGATAATTGCGAAAACATGTTACTTAACAGAAGTCCTGTTATGTTTTAAATATGGTGAATTTTAAATTGCAGTTTACAACACTGATGTTTCTGGATTCAAATGTGAGCTTTTGTGTGTGTGTGTGCAAATTACTTTTCATTTGTATGATGGTTCTTAACCTGTTCCTGGATATGTGTTTTAGACATCCCTTTTATTACAAGTGATAGAAAATGGCCCTTCATTTGCAATAGTTGTGAATAACCTTCAAAATAACAATTAACAGGCTTGACTTCACCAGTGGAGTAGTTTATCACCTTTGGCACAGAAAGCTAAAGCTACTCTTCTCTCACGAACACATTAACATCAACTGTTCTAAATATTTTTTATTATTATTTTTATTTCTATCATTTTTCTTTTAAGGACAAGTGAGCATAGGAGGGGCTCATTTTGTTCTACAGTGAGTAGTCTAATGCATTGCAAAACTGTTAATAAGTATTGTCTTCTTGGAACCTGTAATTATTTACTTTACTAATTGAAAATTACCTGGATAGATCAATGAATAGAAGAACACAATATCAGAATCCTTTTTTACTGAGTGACTAGAAAGAAAATTCTTTGTTATCAGAGCAGATGGAAACTCTTTCTCAACTGTCCATTATTTACACAAGTTTTGAGAATAGTATATAGTTTAAAATACTGAAGTGAGTTTAGTAAAGCACCAAGCATTAAAATTCAAGCATCTCTGAATATTGTAAGCCAAATCCTGCTGTAGTTTGGATCCTATAGTGTTTATTTTCTGTTTGAATATTGATTATGGTGCATCATATTGCAGAAAGCCACATAATTCTTTTTGTTGTTGTTGTTATTATTAACAGAAATTAAGTTCATTGAACATTATTGTATGCTCTATTGTTGAGCCTAGCTCACATTTCTAGTGGGGTAACTAAAGCAAGTGAATAGCAAGCTACCAGTAACCTGCAATTTAAATCTTGCTACATTTAAGAGTGAGACAGTACTTTTAGTCCTCTGGTTGCCTATATTGGTCTGAGCATTCAGAAAGTTGAAAATACTACATTTACTAGATTTCTCTTGGTAAAAGACAGGCATTCATTCTTATGATGAAGATGAGTTTTACCAGAATACAAAATTATCCTAAACCACTGAGTTTAAACCTTCCTCCATTAATTTCAGCCCTCTGTGGATGCACAGGCCAAACATCAGTAATCTGCAAGATTTGTTAAAGGCTTTACTCTTCTAATTCCCACTGGGGTATTTTAATGTTGACAGCTGTTAAAATTCTCAAACTGGAGCTTCACATCAGTATTCTCTTCCTCACAGACACCTGTAATGGGATTTATCTGTTTTCTTTGTTATTCCCTTTGCTCATTTAAATGTAATGTGCATTTCTCATCAGACCACTGGATTAGTTCTAGATATATTACTAAAATACACAGATACATGAACACACATATGTTTGTCCCAGAAGAACAGAGCATGGTATATTGGATGTGATTAAAGATGGACAAAGATAAATACAGCACTATAATCCTTGTGCATTTCTTTAAAACAAAAGACATTTTTTTCTTAATGTGGCCAGGAAGGTGCAGCTTCTTGAAGCTCCTGAGATTTTCGTCTTCCCTATCCCCTCATCACTGAGCTGTGTTCTAGGAGTGGAGAAATTAATTCTATTTATACTTCTGGTGCTTTACTACCAGTCACGGGCTCCTCCCCTGACCCTCCAGTTCCTCTCTTTTGATTTCTATTAGTTGGGATTGCGGCTTTGGTAATTGTATTTTCCTGGAGGGTTTAGCCAGATATTGGGCTAATATTATATTGCTTAAAAGGTTACTAATTCCAGGGCCTTTGTTCTGCAAATTATGTGTAAATAGATGTGCTAATGGGTGTTTTCACCTGATGTCTGATTGAGATTCCTATTGAACCTTGCCTGCCTTGGTTGGGCTACAGTTTGGGTAGCTCAGGATGCCAGCCTTGTATTTGCACGTGAGTGAGCTCCAAATAGCTCAGGTGCAGTGGCTGGGAAAGCTGAGGGAGGGGTGGCTGAACAGTCCCAGACTGAGCTGTGAGGCCAAGCAGCATTGTCACTGCCACAGGCTGGGCTGGGTGGGGCAGCCTGGGCTAGTGGAAGGTGTTCCTACCCAAACCATTCTATGATTCCATGATAATATTTGATTTTACAGCCTGTATATGAGAGAAGCTGCTTTCTCATCAGTCAAGGCTCACTTATTGTGATGAAGTGGTACTTAAGCACTTAGCTGTTGACAAAGACAGGATAGACTTCAGTAGTTTAGTAACTGATCTATGGCCTTGTGAGGGAAAAAAAAACAGTAATGCAAGGAAAAGATGTAAAATACTTCATCTGAACAAAATCACTTCTAGTCTGCCCTGGCTTTTTATTTTAGCTACTTTAATTACTAACTGGTAATTAACACTGCTATTTTAACTGTGCAATTTTGGCCTTTCAATCCCAACCCCCCCTTCATTGTCATTTTTCACTTCACAGCTGCATGCAGAAGCCCAACCCAGTATACATGGTATACTTTTTGTTAACTAGGTAAGAAAAAAGTATACCATATAATTATTACCTACTTAACAAAAAATCAAGAAGTTGACAGTGGGAGGTTGGAGAAAGGAAGGATTTTAATGGATCCAAGTCTGACATATGGAAAATAAGCAACTTTCTAAAATTAGCCCTTGATGAACATCAGATTAAGCAGAGAATATGTAGTATCTTTTGTAGAAACAAAGTACTTCCTAATTTCTATTCCAGTGTTTTCGTTTACAAGGCTGTTCCTGAGCAAGTGACCAAGACGTAATACTCAAAATATAGGGAGAAGCATCAGTCATATAGAACAGAAGATTTAGTTTAGAACAGTACAGACAACTTTGGAGTTACAAAAAAAAAAAAAAAAAACAAACAAAAAAACCCTGCAACATACTTGGCTTGAGTAACAAAGGTAGGTTTTGAATCTTGTTATTATTTTTGATGGGTAAAAGTCATATTTGCATATTTGAATAACCAAATTTTGACATCTCATCTAAAGCCTTTTCCTGACATAACTTAAAAGCAGAGAGTGCACAGTTTCTAATAATAAAAATCTTTTTTTTTTACATAGGCACGTACTAGTAAAAAGATGCTACCTGTGCATGAAGCATAAAGAATAATGTCTTGTTCTAATGTGTCAAAATATTCTTTAATGAGGAAAGATGTATAAAATGTACAAAGCAGGATAAACTAGCTACTAATACCTTCATTACTGTCTGTCAACAAATGACAGTCCTATCAGTAAATGAATTAGCTAGCAGGGATAAATGGACAGGTTATAAAAATAGCTTTCAAAGTAATCTCTAAACACAGAAAATGTGGTTGAAAACTTTCAAATTTCAATGCAGTCTTTTTGGCAGTAGGAACGTATGAATGTGTCAGGTGTCAAAAATGTTTTACTCTTTATATTCCATAATTAAGCTTTGTGTATTTTTTTAAATTTTAAATACTCCTTGTGAAATATCAGTGAGTTTTATGCTTTTAAACTTTGTGGCCACTAGCATTATTATGGACTGTAGAATTCAACCTAATAATTATACTTCTAACTAGTTGATGGGGTTTAACTGGCCTTCCAGAATTAATGGACCTCTTTGTCTTGCTTGAGGCATATCAGAGCTTAATACCATGAACAAAATGCTGATCTGACCTTTGGTTCCAGGAGGTAATGCTGGGACACAATATTTTTGAGGCTCATTCCAATAATAAAATTACAGTTTTAATGATGGATCTGCAAACATATGGCAAACAGAAAACATTTTAAAACAACATAGCTTCCATTAAACCTCTGGAATGACTAAATCCGGTAAATTGTTAAACACCAAGGTGTTTGTTTGTTGCACTTTGTTTAGTTATTTAACACCTGCCTCCTTCCTGCTTTAAGGTATAATCAGCATTAGAAACACTATTGCTAATCAGGTTGTCAAATCTTAAAGCACATATACAGTTCTTGCTGCTTTAAAACTGTACTGCTGCTGCTCCTTCTTTAAAGCTGCACCTGATGTTTACCTGAGAAGCAGTGAAAGGAGACTGTATTTCTCATAAATTAATTTATGAATATTTATACACCAGATGGTTTTTCAAGGGCTGGCCAAAACTGATGGTGTTTAAACCAGAGCGACTGAGAAACATTGAATTGACTCATGTAAATATCCATGATGGGACAGTACATTTGTGACTTCTATCAGCCGAATTATTTATGCATTTGGAATATGCATTCTTGAGCTTCACATTCTTGCTTGTGCATTTGATCATGTAGTTAGCCTGTGCTTTTAAGAGCATTCTTACTGCTGTATACAACAGAAGATTAACAAAGGCTGAAGGTATAATGATGCAAATAATATGAATATCTGTCCAAAGTGTCCCTCAGAAGTCAGACCATGACTATGCATACTTTGAAAGACGAAATCTTTGAGATGTGGGCAAAGAGGGAGCAGGGAAAAGTGATGATTTACTCTAAAAGGTGCATTCCATCCTCCCCTTAGTTGTGTCTATTTGATGCAGTTTAAATTAGCTACAGTACATTTATTTTGATGTATTTGCCGAAGCACTTTGTCAATTCCCAAGTAGCATTTGCTAACAGACTGAATTTTGGTGCCATCATCTGTTGGCCATGTACAATTGCAGCATGGGCAGATGGGGATCCTGAAATACTTCTTGTACTGGTTCACATCCAGGTTCATTTCTTGTGCTCACACCTTATGTATTATGCTTTAAAAAAACCAAACACATATAGAAGTCTATACAGTGGAGCAGCCATTGTCTGTTGGGCTGGATGTCATATGTGAATATTGGCACAGACAAAACAGGCTTTTTACAGGGAAACAAACTAGACAGTGTGAACTCTAGAACTACATCTATAAAGCTGATTTTACATAGCCACTTTATGTCAAAAACTATAGGTGGGCCTGATATTTGGCAGCAACATATGTATTGAAGTTATTTTTCTGTTTGGAAACTTCTGCTTTGTTTCAGTCAAGAATTTGACTTGCATGAGCAAAACTATTTGACAGTAGTTAATAGTGACTCAATTCTGCTCTAGAAAGTAGAGCTCAAGCTCCAAATTTTTGGGGTTAAAGTATCTTGCCAGTAATGTGTGTTCTCTTCAAGACTAGCTTCTGCAGAATGATTGATTTCTCTGCTTTACCAAAGTGGTGTCTTTACATCCAACAGATCACCCAGAGACAAGATGTAACATTATTCTTACTTGCTGGTAGTAGATATATACACTGTAATAGGGCTTTTCTAGCTGTGATGTGGTGTAGTAGTAAGAACCCTGTCCACATTTGAAGCTTAACACTAGGTGAAAAACTTCTCTCCATTTGTAGCTTCAGCCTCCATTTATAAATTTTTATCCAAGTCCAACAAAAGAAAAAAGTTTAAAGATGCTGGAGAGATGTCTGGCCTAAGAGTCACAGTTGTCACAATGAAAAATGAGCCTTGGCTACACCTCAGGGCTACGTGCCTGATGGTTGTGGATGCAAGTCATTGTCCAAAGATGTCTGTGTCTCTGTGTCTGAGCTGATCTTTTTCCTGCAGGGAAAAACTGCAGGGAGCTGCTGACATGATCTCACCCTGAGGTAGATGTTCCTAACTGGCAGGCACACCTGCCTTCTAGCCATCGTCAATAACAAGATTTTGGGAGATGCTGTGGTCTGAGTTTTGCTAAGATGGATCCCATACATTACAGCCATACTTTCACTACATTTCTGTCACTGAGAAACAAACTCCATCATGAATATTTACAAAAGATTGTCAACTGAAAATCAATTACTTGGAAAATCCCTAAGCAGCATACTGGAAACTGGCACAGCTCTGGGCAGAGGGTCAGACCAGACAACTGCCAGAGTCCAGTCCACCTTCAGCTTGTGTTTCTGGGTTTAAAGCAGGCACCCTTTCTCAAGGGTGAGAACCAAGGGGAAAGCTTTCTCTTGTAATGTGTGTGGGATTGCTGTTTTTGATCCTTAGCAACCAAACATCACATTTATAACTCAGTGACAGATCTGTGCTGCACAGTAAGCTGCCCAGGTGGACTCAAAACTTGTCACTGATTTTTGCACTCTCTTAATCTTCCTGTTTATTCTGTGCTTCATTAAAGTCAATCTCTGCTGGACAGACTGTCACTCAGGCTAGACTGGTCCTGCTGTCTGCACTCTCCAGGGATCACCCTTCATCCTGATAAATGGTCTATTTAGGAGAGCATGTGTCAGAGGGAAACCCTTCCTGAAGCTAAATAGATTAGAGCCTCTTCCTCTGAATGGTCTCAGGGGAATGGAGGAGGCGTGATCATTAAAGCGGATTTTGAATGAGAAGATGCTATTCCTCAGGATAGAAATTACTCTGAGTTTACAAAGGTATGGATTAGTTATAGTAGATATATGAGGTGGAAACCCCCCATGTCAGCACTTGTCACCAGAACAAATGCAGTGTGATGGTCTGGAAGCTGCTGAACTTTCTCATGGTGCCCCCTTGGTAATCGAACAGATCCTGCCTTTCTCTGTGCTCCTGTAATACTTTTCTATACCTACTGCAATTGCCAGCATGAAGGAGTTGTACAAATTCAGTATTCTTGCAGTGCAGCTTAGCAGCTGCAGGTACATTAGGACTGGTAAAATGACCAGTAAAGGGACAGGATTTCTGGTTCTTACAGACATCCTGTCCCCCAGCTCTGGCACTGGGAGACATTGCTGCTCTGTCCTTGACCCTCTAAATACATCATGGTAACAGCAAGGCTAAAAAATCCCTTGCAAAAGCAAAACCTGCCTTTGAAATCATGTTTACAAGCTTAGTACATGGTATCACACACCCAAATGCCTCTGGTCCATCTTCTGATGCTGCCTTTACTGGGTGCAGGTTTCCTCAGGTGGGACATGGGGAGGGGAGAAAGAGGCTCAGGTTGCTCCTGTTTGTTTCTCTGTGGAGTTTGGGTAGTGGTAGGGATGGGAAGATGAGCTCAGTTGTTGCTCTGAGGTTAGCAAATGTTTAGTTGAGGTTGCCTCTGTTTTGCAGACCCTCAGAGGCAGCTTCAAGCTCTCAAAACTGTTTTCTTTTTGTAATTACTTTTTAAATAATTTTTTTCTCCTTCGCTTTCATCTTCCCTTTCTCTGCATTACTGGGTGAGGGTGAAGAGAAAATGGATTCCAAGCTTTTCTACACAGCTCTCTGTGTCCTAAGCAGCCTTTTCCATTGACAGCACAAGTCTCCATGTCTCTGGTCTTGAGCTTATTCACTGCTCTGTGGATGTTTGGTTTTGCTGGGATGCCTGTGGAAAAAGCCTGTGTAAAGAGTAAGCAGGCAATATCATGGTGCTTCTTTTTTGTTGTTTGAAGGAACATGCAGAAGCTCTGATCTTCACCCTTGTTGGAGCTGATCCAACAGAAACATTTCAGTTCTCTTGGCACCGAAGAGAGTGGCAGGTCCTCATTGGTGGCATTTGCACCAAAAATGGGTGGGGAATGCTGCCAAAAAACTGTCTTGTGAGAAGAGTGGCTATCACCTAGGGAGAGGATAGCGAAAGATTATGCTGAGGAAGTTAATTTTAAATGAATTAAAGGGAGATAAGTTCAGATTTTCCAGCAGACCATCTTCCAGAAAAAGAAATCAAATAAAATAGCAAAAAAGTTATAAACGGCAAATTCACCATTAGTTTCAATGAAGGATTAAGCACATATGTAGACTTTTTAATAATAGCAATAAAAACCTACAAGTATGATAACAATATGCATGTTGTAAACTCATATAATCGCTTGCAGTTATTGTTCCTAAACTGCATCTTGCTTTTTGCTATAGTAATATATTCTCTGTCTGCCTGAGAAGATTTGGTAGACAATGACTGAAGTGATGGTACAAAAGTTGAAAGAGGTAATGTGGGGGAGTTCTGGAAGAGTCTTTTCAGCTCTCTCTTTTGTTGTCGTTTATTTAAATGCAAATCTTTCAGGGGAAAAAAAAGTCCAAAATCTGATAAATATTCAATAGTCTTAGTGCATTCATGAATGTGAGGCTGAGGTTATGGAAATGGTGAGTCATACAGAAACTTGTCCAGGGAAACAAGGCACTTGTGTGAAAGGAAGAGCAGGGTACAGCAAACTCTTAAATTAAGCCAAGGCCTAGAGTGTATTTTAGTGTCTTCTGATAGTGAATTTTAAAGATATACTGTGTAGGAAAACAGTCACTTTGGTCATTTTCAGACAGACCTAGGCAGCACTGCATTCAGGCAGCTGTAATCAGTGCAGCCTCTGCTCCCAGGTCCAAGAAGGACAAGTGCCTGTGATGTTACTGTGAGAAAAGTTGGTGATTACAAAGCCTGAGACCAGGTCACAACACTCACCTGAAGTCAGAATTGAGGGTGGTGTCCAGGAATGTGGTTCTGCTGTGCTGTTTCAGGTTCTGGTTTGTGCTAGTAGAAGAGCTCTCCCCAGGCCAGGATCCTCTCCCAGGGCTGGACACAGTCTGATGCAAGCAGGTGCCACAGCTCGTTTTCCCCAAAATGTGGCCTGGGGAGACTCTTCCTCTGTCAGTCCTGAAGAGAGGTATGAGAGACAGCTCCTCCACCCAAACAACATTATGGAATGCTATAAATATGTTAATTCTCTAATTTATTAAGATTAAAACTTACTTGACCTATTTAAAAATGTCACTGTTTCCAAGGTATCAACAATTAAAAACGTACCTGAAAGAGACCTACAGAATAGCTTGAGTGTATGTCATGAATGTCATGTTATTTCATGGCTTTACATTTAAGCATCTTAATTACCACATAGAAGATTACCAACTTACTAGAAAGGGTTCAAAACTTTGTGCAAATGAAATCTTCACAGCATAAAAAGAATTCACAGTAAACATCTTTTGTTTGTGAGTAGAGATGACACAAAAAGATGTGTGGTTTGGTATTTGTTGTGTACTGGTATTGTTATTCTTGTCTATTTGTTATGTTTCTGCCATACTTTGAGTTCATTACAGAGCTTTGCCTTACAATATGACATGACTAAGCTTATGTTTAGCATTATTATTATATAATTTGCTTGTAAGCTCTTCCTGTTTTATTGCTGAATTATACATTTTTAGCAATATTATTTAGAAAATAAATGTCAGCAAATGTCTAGGATTTTTTTTCAGGTTTTACTCAGATCAATTTAAACTGTTCCAATCTTAGATAAATTAAAATACAGCTTAGTAGAGCCTATAAATGTAACCTTAATATTCGTTTATCACTGACTAGGACTGGCAAGAAAATTACTATTAAGGAGAGTTTCCATACATTTTGGGATGAGAATAATTTTTATTCATGGCTTCTGGAGGAAAAAGGGACAAATTCTCTATCTGATGTGGTTGAGGGCACGGAAGGTGGATCTTCTGTATCCAAAACTACTGGCTATTTAGTATTTTCTGTTATTTAAGATATATCTCACTTTGTAGTCTACACTTTCACATCCCGCTTTGAAGGCACATTTTGATTATTATTGGTTAGTTGTTTTCTTGCTTTTAGTTGAGGACAAACTGCTACAGGGACTCAGGCTTCTGTCCTCAAGCTGAAGGTGTCCAGAGAAGGATTTGTGCAGGGGGACTTCCTTCTACACCTTAGGTCTGGTCTGGCTGGACACCTTTCCCATCCTAGGCTGTGTGCAGAGTAACAGGATGCTTTGTCATGACTTGCTGAGCCAGGCAAGGCAGATATTTGCTGCCTGGAAGGCAAAGAGAGTAAGTTTTTCAAATACTGAATAGCAAAATATTGAAATTCAGGAGGAGAAAGCCCCCTCCCCTGCCCCAGAAATTAAATAAAAATGTATAGTCCTTCAGGAAACTATCATGCATTGCATAACAAGCAGATAAGAATGAATTGTTCCTTTCAAGTCAGTTTTAAAAAGAGGAAAATATTTAGAAAGTGAATCTTGCAGTCTAGATAAAAGCAATTTTGTTTTATGCAGCTGCCAGTGAAGAGTCCTGCTGCAGTGGTAACTTAAAAGTCAATAAACATAATTATTTACATGAATTATTTAGAAGACACAGGATAAAAATGAATGAGTATTAAACCAGAATGAATCCACTGTATAAGCACTAAGGAATGTGTCTATGTTCCTGGCAAATTAATAGTGACATCCATTTGGAATCTGAGTTTACATACATGAAGAAAGTGTAAGTGAATGTTTCATCATCTAATTGTAAATACATTTTAACTAAAATGCATGAACTGTTAAGGATCAAGTAACTTAAATTAGAATATCTACAGTATATAAAAACAGATATGTCTGGCCAGATGGTGTGAGAATAAGAAGTGACTGGATTTCAAATAAATAACAAGCAACTAGAAATCATGTGCCATGGGATTCACCTGACCACCACAGATTAAAAGTACCTGCAAAGAAGAGAGGAGGCAGTTGAAGAGAAAAGTTTATATGTTGGAGGGACAATGAAAAATCTCATTTAACAAAGATACTGTGTTACTCATACTTTTTGCTTCTTCTGTCTGCAGAAATCAGGTCTCAACAGAGCTCTTGGATCCTGGAGAAACCTGATGAGAGATGTCATTCCAAACCCACTGACAGAGAAGGAAGAGGAGTAATAGTACTCATATGTAAATGAAGTAAGGCAAGCCCTAGAAAATGCTTCACAACAAGAGGAAAAATTGAGGAACTAGGAGTGCCCAAAAGAGTACTTTGTAGTACAGACACCTGTGGGATGGGAAGAAAATACCAAACATGTAATGGAGGTCAGAGAGGGTAGAGAAAATTCGTCTGAAAATACTACAATGAGGTTCTTGAACTGCAGTTGTATCTCTGGTAAACATCTGAATAGATATGGAGTCAGGAAATGGTTATTTATATAAGCTAAAGCAAGGTATTGCTTTAAAACTTATATACTATCTAAAGGACAAGCCTGTGTAAAATGTTTTCCAAATGAACTTGGTTAAAATTTCAAAAGTATGGGTGGTTGGGAATGAGAATTTCCAGCATATCTGACAATAGAGGAAAAGTAGAAACTGCTTATCTTAATATAGCTTGTAAAATTCTATAGGTCACCCAGTTTTAGGTTGTGCGCCCTTATTAAAGCACCAAGCATGTTTCTGGACTAATTGCAGTAAAAGCACAGTTGTTCAACAGTGGTGTTTATCTGTTAGTTCAGCATAGTGATCACTGATCCTTGCGTGAGTGACAGAAAGGTTAAGTTAGAGATCTTCTGAAGGAGGACTTCATTAACCATAGGGGACAAAAGGAGGGGGAAAAAGGACTGACAAAGGTTGTATACAAAGAAGCTTTTAATGAAGATTTGCCATAAGGCAAGATAATAGTTCTTGAGTGTTATGAACTGCAGAAACTGCATGAACACATTATATTTTAAACACTTAATCTGTTTTACAAACTATGTACATTCTTCTGTTAAATAAGATGAATTGGGATTCAAGAAGCAGCACATCCTGACAAATCTTCTCCTGAAGGCATCCATTAATATAAATCAACAGTAGCAATTTTGTTTGATCATTTATTTGCAAGAATCATTAAGGTTTATTAGCATAATTATTCCCTGTGGGACTTCATGTCACATAAATGAAAAATGGCATTATCAATATTTAAAAGATAAGTATGTAATGTTCAGAATACTTAAACAGTACTCTGCAGGTGGTGTCCAGCTGTAGCAAATTAGATTAGGTTTGATTTCTAAATTCTAGAGCTATAACTAGAGACAAAACTAGGTTCCTTATTGTGCAAGGCATAAGCACTCAGCCAAACTGTAGTTATTCATTACTGTATGTGTGTGTAACACTGTTTTCTGATTTCAAGAAAGCAACCTGTCTTAAAATACCAAAGGGGAAGTGAATGTTGCTCACTGGCGGAAATCCTTCTATAATCTTGTCTTTCTTATTTTTAACAGTTCTATATGATGACCTCTAATTTTCTCAATGAAACAAGACAACTTTCTCCCTCATGTCAGTGGACACATGGAGAAAAGGCCCTGCTTTCCTGCAGGAGCTCTAAAACCAAAATCAGCTGGTGCCTCTGTACCAACAGTGGTCATCTTGGTACTGTCAATGAGCTTGGCTTGCAGGAGCACTTTTTGAATGCACAGCATGTTGCAGGAGCATGAGGATTGATGCACAGCAAAGCCTGTGGGTAATGCTGTGGTGGGAACATTTCACAGACACAAATCTGTGGGCTTTGTCTGGCTCACAGCAATGCAGAGCCAATTCACCGCTTCACTGAGGAATTTTTGTTGGAGCACAAAATTGCTGTTTTAGCAGCAGCAGCAAAATCAATAACCACTGTGTTCTCTTCTCCTCTCTAAAAGCTCTTGAATAAAACATCAGTGATTTTACTAAACATGCCCCATGACTCCTCCAGACAGATCCCTGTGTGGGGCAGGGAAGCAGAGTCTCCACCAGCCTGGGGCTCATCACGACGCTCTGCCAAGGCTGCTGTGCAGGAGGAAATGCCAGCGTAAGAGATGGATGCAGGCAGCAGAATGACTTTCACCTTGCTCTCAGCCCTTTCTGGGACTGATGTTTGTTTTCTGTTATTGCCCTTCAGTTGCCCTTTCTGTTGGTTGGCTTGAGGATATAACTACAGATTAATTTGTTTAATACTTTGTTGTTGGCAGCAGACATCTTTTTTCTTAGTATTCTGCTCTTTGCTAAGCTTCCCTTTGGAGCACCTCAGCTTTTTAATTATTCACTAAAGCTGAACTGAACTCCTTGGAATTAATTGTTTGGTGGTATATTGCAGGAATGAAGGGGGTTCTGTTTACTTTTAAGTACATTTCCTGGTGCTGTCAAGTCTGCACTCAAGTTAGAACACATGGAAACACCTGGACTGGGTGCTTCCCAGGAGTGGGCAGTCCCCAGGAAGCATATCCCATCTCACCTTTTTGCTCAGTGTATACTTTTTTATGGGTGCTGCTATGGGAAGAGTAGTAAAGCTTAGCTCTTAATATCTTATTTCTCAGTATGTCATTCAGCCTTGGAAATTACACATCTTCCTTCCAGAGGTGCATGTTCTGATGGGCTTACATACAAAATACTGAAAAGGAAACCATGATCAGTGCTTAGTGACAGCCAAAATCAGCTGGGGGGTCAATCACTGGGTGGAGGCCATGACTGGTTTTAGTTTTCCCTCTGCCCATTCAATTGGGCACATTGGCAGACGAGCTTGCAGGCTGGTTACTCAACTGCCTCCTCTACACCCCTCACAGAAAAGACAAGGATAGGCCAAAATAGAAAAAAATCTAATTTTCCCTTTCAAATGAAAAGCTGCAAGTGAAGCTTGTAATCTTGAAGGGCACTTGTTGACAAATACTTGTATAAGAGGTCCCATGTCAAAATCTCAGTAAATAGATACTTTTAAAAAAACCTTTTACAAACAGAACTTTCATACTCATAAACCTTTAGATTCTCTTCTAAAAATAATTTTCATTCACTTTCCTAAGTAAGGACTCAGTCCTTTTGCTTGAACTTACCATATCTGTTCTCTTTCATTGGTTATGATAAGTAAGTGGATAAAAGTCTTGCTGCAAAAAACAGAAGTGTCATTATAGCAGTGTTTTACAAAATTCTTTGCAGAAGAACTGTATTTGCTGTCCCTGGACCAGGTATTTAAAAAAAAAAAATTCATAGAGGTGAAGCAGAAAGCCTGTTATTCTCAGCAGAAAGTACTTGTGTGTTCCTATCAGAAAACTGAGCCCTACAACTAATCACTTATTAAACCCACATTTATCTCATCAGAAACAGATGTATTTTTTGTTGAACACATTTGAAGCACTGAGTATTTTTATTCCTTGTAATATTTTAGTTTAGAGTCCATAATGTCATGAGTAAAAGATTGCTTCTGCCTACTGCTGCTATGGGGCATGTTTTCCCTACTACTGCAGGATAATTTAAAAAAAAAAAAAAAAGTCGTGCTAAGGCTTTGTTGACAGTGATAGCCCCTTAGCTGCTAAATCTGCTGTCCCATCCATCACTAATCTCAAGCAAAGCAAGCATTACTTTCTCTGTGACTTATCTGGGCCCTTAGTAGATCAATAGCACAGCTCAGATGTTTTAGTCTCTTCCCTGTTAATTCACATTTATCTTTTCATCCAAAGAAGGTAAATAACCTCACAGAGAAGCTGTGTTATCCCCAATAGTGGTTTATAATGTTGCAAAGTCAGCATGACCCACATATCTTATCTCAGCTGGAATGCATTTGTCACTGTCTCATGTTATGATCATCTGGTAAAATGCCCTAGAAAAGAGGTAAACCTGCAAAATGGCTTCACCATTTTCATTTAATGACCTTTTCTGCTATGTGTTCCTGTATCACCTCCAACTGAAACTGCTAAATAAAGGGAACTTACTTTTTCCCTTTAATGCTCCATTTCATTGGTTTTTTACCATTAGCATTTTTCAGCAGTCTTCACTTTGCTGTCCGGAGTTCATCAGTGGGTGCTGGTACTGAGGTTAAGAACTGACTTATTTATTAAGATGCTGTGTTAACCCTGAGAAAGGACTGCTGAGTCTAACGCTACATTTGTACAGTTGGCTGCTGATTACCTAAAAGCTTTTCAGGCTCTAGGAGGGTTTAATGCTCTTAGGAAAAAGAAATGAGAATCAGGTCACTGACCTATAGCTGTAACCAGGCCACTGCAAGAAGAAATGCTCTATGCAACAAGAGTTTGATAGCAGTTATGCAGCTGGAACTCATTCCTTTCCATACTACAGGAAGGTAGATCTTCCATTATCTGTTATTCTAAAAACTCCATAATGGAAAGAAAACTTAAATATAAACACACTGGATTTCTAAGAAGTCTGACATAGCTGGTTGCTAAAACAGTGCATTTTTATTCTCCTTCTTTAGAAGAGCAGAGCAACTGTGCCTGGACTGAACTCTGCTCTGCAAGTGTGAAATTCTTAGGTCTTTAACTGAGAAATTAATCAGTGCCATCAAGGAGCTCTGCTTTTTGACATGAGGAGAAGGTAGGTCTTTTCAGCACAGTGCTTGATTTCTTCCCAAATAAGAAGGTGTGGGGGAGGCCCCTCCAGGGAGCAGTGACTTGCTGTGACTGCACAGCTGGGAGGAGGAGCAGCAAAACCAGGTGCTTCCCTCTCAGGTGGAGGAGGAGCACCCGACTGAGATGACCTTGATGAGGAGGAGAATGGGATGTGCCAAGAGGGCCTGGCACAGAAATGCTTGGCCCAGTGCAGGTGAGCCGAGAACCAACAGGGAGGTGCAGGGGGCTGGAGAGCAGCCATGGTTACAAACTGAAAAGGGGAGCTTCTGGCTGGGTGTAAAGGGAGGCAACAAAAAAATTAAGATGCCCAAGCTTTACGACAGCAGCCTGCAGCTCCTGGGAGTGCTCTCAAGAGATGAAACCAGCAGTTGTGTCTAAGTTGAGGGAAACAATTGTTTTCCATCTTGTACATATTCCATTTAATGGAAGAACAAGGCAAGGGCATATTGGGCGTTTCTGTGGAGTTTCTGGGTTATTTTCCCCTCCTTGTTCTCCATGTGGAGTGACTATGTGCTGCAAGGTTACTTACTTTCCTTTGAAAATCTGCAGGCACAGTTTACTGAGTGGTCCCTGTGGCTTAATTTATGTTGGGGAAGAAATCAGGCCATTAAAGGTAAGAGATTCTAGCACAAACTGCTATAAGGTATTGAGGACACAAGAATTCTCTGGTTGCATTTTTCCTTGTGTTTTAAGCACACTTCAGCAAATGTGAAAAGTATGGGAAATAAAAGAACAATAAAGGCTCCAAGGACTGGAAACCTCAAAATATTTTTTCCATTGGGAATCTTTCAGGGTATTAGTCCTGTGTTCTGTCTCTTCTGTGAAAGATACACTGCTGACAAATACTTTACATGCAAATACAAACCACCTCTTAATTTTAAAAATAAATTTGTGAACTGACCCATTGGTCTCTGGTATATATTTTGCTCAAGCATTTTCACTCCCACTTTTCTGTCTGAGTGCCTTGCTGTCCTGGAGACTGACTCAAGCTACGTTTGTGCTCTCCTTTTAGAGGGTTACTGTTCCAAAAGGAGGATGTCATGTGAACAAAGATGACGTTTTACATCTCAAGGTTATTTGCTCTTATTTCCTGAAGTGAAGGGTAGGGACTTTATTTCTTCTTTTGTTTGGTAAGAAAGAAAATTCTGTTTATTTCCAGTGAGGTGCATAGCTGTTTACTGAGGAGAAGGGACAGCAAAAATATCTTTTGCATCTTTATCCCCTCAGTCCTGCCACCTCCAAACCCTGAGCACTCAAAGTCACTGCTGTGCCAGAGTAGTTAAAAAATTCCTTCTTTCTAAGTCAATGCCTTAGAATCATTGGGGGACTGGGCGGGGTTGACATTTACTTGTTTCCTTGCCTAATGTTGAAAAGAGAAGTGTAGTGGTAACACCACTTGCAAAGATGAATTAGGGAACGTTTATGATCTTTCTCAACTCTCTCTTTTTGTATCTTTTTGAAGACATAGACTCCTCTAGTTTATTCCTCCCTTCCCCAAGCGTTGTGAGAAAACACTTTTCTCATTAAAAAGACAGGGAATGACCAAAAAAGCTTCAGAAAGAATTCCACTGATTTGGGAAATTTTGTAAAAGATTTAAAGTAAGTATTCTCATCCCAGGAAGATATAGACACATCTATAGACAGCACTGCATCAGAAGAAACAATCAGACTTGTTACCTAATTCTCAGAGTTGTTCTTCTCTTAAGCTTTATTAATTTTAATTAATTGTATAAAGTAGGTGACATTAATGAATTTGAAATACTGCTTTAAATAAGCTTAATTGTCTTCAATTTTATACACTATGTGGAAAAGAAAATTAAGGTGAGGAAAGTGGGTGGGAGGAGTTTTGGGAATTGGGTGCCACAACGTTGATTTTCTTCAGGGAGCAGTGTCAATGCGGGAAAACTGTTGGGAGCAGTCGTGCTCTGTGTAAGGTCTCTCTAGAATATTGAGGGCTGCGTTTTCTTAAATAAAGCATACTCCGTACCAAGCAGCCTTACCAGAATCATCTGTTTTGGTGATCACGGTTCGTGTTCTGGCTGTTGTGTTCGGCCCTGTGCCCGTATCTCCCATACCTGCTGGAGACTCATCGTCATAGCTGTGAAGGAGATAAAGTCTTAATTAAACGCTGCTACCTGGGGTTTGTGTTTAGAGGTGAGTCAGGTGCATTAATTTAAAGTTACGATTCAAGAAATGCGTTTAAACATGATCTTTCGAAGTCTCCCTCGCGGTGACTTCGTTATCATGGTCCCGCCCACTTAGGCACGACGCGTCAGGGTCAGACCGCCATCTTGGCCAATCAGCGAGGGCCATTCCCCGGAAGTGAAACTGCGTCCTGGAGCCCGGCGGCGGCGCGCGTTGCCACGGCAACGGCCGACAGCATGGTAAAGGCGGGGGGCAGTGAGGGGAGCGAGACTGGGGGCGGCATGGGGAGCGGGACCGTGAGGGGAGCGAGACTGGGGCGGCATGGGGAGCGGGACCGTGAGGGGAGCGAGACTGGGGGCGGCATGGGGAGCGGGACCGTGAGGGGAGCGAGACTGGGGCGGCATGGGGAGCGGGACCGTGAGGGGAGCGAGACTGGGGGCGGCATGGGGAGCGGGACCGTGAGGGGAGCGAGACTGGGGCGGCATGGGGAGCGGGACCGTGAGGGGAGCGAGACTGGGGGCGGCATGNGGGACTGTGAGGGGAGCGAGACTGGGGCGGCATGGGGAGCGGGACTGTGAGGGGAGCGGGACCGTGAGGGGAGCGAGACTGGAGGCGGCGTGGGGAGCGGGACCGTGATGGGCGAGGGGCTGTGGGGAGCATGGGGAACGGGACCGTGAGGGGGGCGGCGTCGGGAGTGGAGCGGGTCCCCGCGGCTGTCCTGCGCCACCGCCTCTCCCTTGTCGCCCGCAGGCGTCCGAGGAGCGGGAGTGGGGCAGACGGGCGGCCCGGCTGCGGGCCGAGCTGGAGCGGGAGCGGCGCATGGATGAGGCGTTGCGGGCGGTAAGAGCTGCGGGGGTGGCCGCGCTCCGGGAGGGGGAAGGCTGAGGAGAAGAGTTTGCCTGGCGTTACCTTTGCCTGTCAAAAGCTTTCCCCATTAACAGCCATTTACTGACTTGAAAAGTCTTGCTTGACTGCACAAAAGTCTCCTTGCCTTCTCCCAAAAGTGCGTGTGATAGAGATGGTAGGGAAATTGTTCTCATCAGGCAGAAGAGAACAGAAAAAAGAAAGCGTTACAGCTGGAGCGAGAGCAAAAGCTGGCGGCTGAGCTGGCGAGGCGGGACCTCGAGAAAATGAAAGATGAGAAGATCAGGCAACAAGTCAGAGCAAACAGGTAATTCAGAAATTTCCCAGCTGTATCAAATTGGCTGCTCCTGTTATCAGATTTGGGAAAGCTGTAGCAGGACTAGAGACGACTCAGACCTGGAAGGAAAAGTTACTTTGAGATAAAATAATAAGTTAATTTTAATAGAATTTTGTCAATAAAAAACTTTATCCACAAAAATTTAATTTTGAATATATGTATATGTACACTTGGGCATATCTGTCAGCATACTTGTGTATGTACACATACCTGTGCTTATACAGTTAGAAGTGAAGTATGCAGAACTGTTGATAGCGCATGTAGAAATATAGGTAACTCCTGGTTTTAAACGGATTTTTTTCTTTTTCTGCCCTTCAACTAGAGCAATATTTTTCATCGGGGTTGCCCCAATGAAAACTACTGTGTTTAAATAGTGCTGGAAATGTAATTTCTTCCCCTTGTTTTTTTCCCTCCAGTCTTGAACTTCGAGAGTTAGAAAGAAAGCTGAAATCTGCTTATATGAATAAAGAACGAGCTGCACAGATTGCTGAAAAAAAAGCTATATACAAGGAGAAAATGGTAATTAGTGTATCCCAGCACCTGAGTCCCATAACTTTTTGTATGTATTGTGTAGAAGATTTTTCCTTTAACCTTTTTCATCTAAAATACTGTTCAAGCATTCAGTGTTATTGAAAGTATATTTGGTGTTATGAAGGATTAATTAACCAGTAATAACTAGCTATAAGAAAAAGGTTTACTTTGCCATTGCAATTGAAGGGATAGTGATTGAATTAGCTGTTTGACTGGTTATAGTTCTTATTTTACTGGTTTTGTAGTATTTATCCAAGTCAAAACTATGATACTCTTTGTATACTAAGTGTTTACAGCGATGAATCCTTACCTCAGAGTCTGGTTGTTGAAACAATTTCACTCTTTCTAAACAGTAATCTGGGTAACTTCAGAAAGACTTGCAAATTTGTATTTATGCATAGAAAGATATTGGTGATCAGGCAGATGATTCTGATGATGTTCATGCTTTATACAGGGCTCAGTGCAGGCAGTTGCTCTACAGCAATGGGCTTATTGAGGGTGTTCTCTGTAGCCCAGCCTCATTCCAGTCATTGTGCTGATGTGAGTGAGTCCCACCTGTGCTCAAATGCTCAATACTTTGTTCTTTAAGTGTTTTTAGTGCTCCTCATTTGGTCAGATCTTGAGGGTACCCTTCAAGGTTTCTACTGACTGGATTAAGCTATTAAGCATGTTAAGGCTCTGTATTTATAGATTGAGGTGGAAGACTTTCATTTCTGGTAATGCTGCATAATTCCTTTCCACATTGTATTTTTTCATTACAAGCTGTAGAGTGGGAGTGAAAAGGAATCTTGCATTGCCTTTTTCCCCCTAGAAATGGGAGGATGAAGCAGCCCAAGAGATGAAGGAAGAGTACGACAGGTATCTGAAAGAAGAAATGTCTGCAGAACTGAGGCGATACCAGGAGAAGAAGACGTACCATCAAGAACTGGACAAACAGGTTGAGGAACAGGAGAAGAAGAAGCAAGAGGCTTATGAAGAGTTTCTAAGAGAGAAACACATGATTGATGAAATTGTAAAAAAGATCTATGAAGAAGACCAAATGTTAGTTACTTTTGAATTTTTATTATTTATTAAAACAAAGCAACTCATATAATTCTGCACAGAAAGCTAATTTGTATGCACCTATTCTATATATACTAAGGCTCATTTTAGTTTCTCTTGGTCACATTTTAGTAACAAGAGACTGACTTGTGTGAATTTTCCTATTGAAACCTCAGAATGTCCCAGTCAGTCTCATGTCCTTGTTCCCCAAATATGAAATCCAGCTTATTTGTAGGAGGGCTTCCATTGGGCCCATCATGTTGGACACAGCAGCATATTACACATTTCTGCCTCTTCTTGTGTCCCTGCCTTGCTACCAGATGCTTTGTTTGCTTGTCATAGGAACAGGGAAGGAGGCATCTGAGGGCAGGGTATTGCATGTGTGTGGGGAAGAGTTTAGGGTAAATAAAAAGTTTAGGGGTTGTGGTGCTGTTGGGTTTTCTTCTTTCTCTTTGATGGGGTGTATATAAAATGCAGCAGCAGTGTGTACTTTTGTGTACAGTCTGCCTTCAACAAAGGTGTTAGACATGACATTCCCTTCTTGGGGCAATTTATTACTGAGTATTTTCAATTTAGCTATCTAGTTTCTAGCTGAATGGTTCAAGACAGTCATTTAAATCTTTGTCTCAGGAATATGTTGTTAATGGTGAGCATCTGGTTAAATGTTACTCCGCAGTATGTTAAATAATTATTTGAACAGCTTTTTTTCATCTTCTGCAGGGAAAAACAACAGAAGTTAGATAAAATAAGAGAAACTCAGACATATATTGAAGAGTTTATAAAAGAACAAGCTATCTGGAGGAAAAGGAAACAGGAAGAGATGGAAGAAGAAAATAGGAAAATTATGGAGTTTGCCAACATGCAACAACAAAGAGAAGATGGTCGGATGGCCAAAGTTCGAGACACTGAGGAGAAAAAACTGAGAGTTCAAAACATGGTATCAAAAATTGAAATTGTAGAAAAAGTTGTTGTACGTTTTTGTCTTTCATTTAGAAACCTTTCCTTCTTGTAATAGGTTGCCAAGACCATGGAAAGAGAAGAACAGAGGCGTAAAGAACAGGAACAAATCCGCCAAGATCTGTATCTGGAAGAACAAGAAGCGATGGAAAGGAAGAAGGAGATGGTAAGTGCTGGCAGGTACATGAAGGGGTTTTTTTTCCACGCTTTGGATTTCTGTCTGCAGTGTTGTTTGTGAGTCTGGGATTTCCAGTTATGTTCTAGCACAAAGTATTTATTTTCAGCTCTATTTTCTAAATGTTCTCGGTCAGATGGGCAGTTTATAGATTACCTAAGGTTTTGGAGGGAAAATTTTGTACTTTGAGTTTCCTTTTCTGTTCCTAATGTATTTAATTTCAACCAGGAAGGCAAGTGAAGATTTTGAATACCCTTATGGCCCCATTTATACATTTATTTATCTTGTGAAGGAGAATACCAGTAACTTTCAAGTTTAGATTTAAGCTAAGCAGTTTAATTAACTGCTTTTTTTCTGCATGTCTATTTCCTATGGGTCTGGACACATTCCATCTTACCTTGCCATGGGTGACAAACGAAATGTAACATAGGTTGAGATACCAAACACTGGTATTTTTAGAGTGTTGTTCAGGATAACTGTCTTATTGATTCCCTTCATCATAGTGGGGAAAAAAATCCCCTTTGGTTTTGGACTTAATTTTGAGAATCTTGTGACATTTGCCAAGCTGATTAATACTGGAGAGCACTGTCAGATATAGAATGTTTGCTCCAGTTAGTTATGCTAGAAGTTAAGAGCTACAGTAAATTTATTCCAAGATAAATGGAGTAGATTGGCTGCTGCTACTGAGAATTTTTTGAAGTATTTTCAGTAATACTGCGTTTTACTAAATTTCCTTTATAGGCAGAAATTGAAAAGAGAATAAGGCAGCGCCTAGACTTAAGGCAAACATATGAAAAGCAACTTGCTCTAAAGGCAGCAGCACAACAAGCTATGAGAGACGAGGACAAAGCTCTCCGGCAGCAGATTTTGGCCAAGCTGGCCGAAGACGATCGCATTGAGCAGCTGAACGCACAGAAACGGAAAATGAAACAGCTTGAACACAAAATGGCCGTGGAAGAAATTCTCGAGGACCGTCGCAAACAGAGTATTGCAGAAAAAGTAAGAGTTTCACATGTACCTTAGGTTTGAGTACAGTGTTTAATATGGGAATACTTGTGCTATCCTAAGGGACAGTGCTGGTATTGGTAGGGAAAAGTGATGGGAATTGCCGAGAATAGCAGGGGGAACCAGGACTTTGTTTTGGTTTCTAACAAGAAAAAAGTATTTTTAGAGCTAACTTTTTTTGTAGCTCAAGAGGTTGGGGTCAACAATATGCCTGCCCTCCTGTGTAGCTGTGTACTGCAAATACCTCTTCAGGAGCCATGAGATCAGCAACACAACTACTGTCCAGTTCCACATCCCTGGTCAGCTGCACTGATAATGACATGTGAGGAGGGGAAGGCTTAGCCTTGCTTTGAGGTTGTCTCTTTTATTGAGATCTGAGGAAGAAAAGGTGTAAGCTGAAAGCAAGATATGGAATCCCATACTGCTGTTTTCAGACCTGTGTATAGGGTATAAATCATCTGTGTAATGTGAATTGAAATTTCCAGTCATCAGTGTGAGAATTCATACCTACTGCTCCTTTTCCTGGATTACAGCAGTAGGGCTGGAACAGACTAACTCATCTGAGAGCAAAAAAGCCACCAGAACTGAACATTGCCTGCCTTCGAAAGGGCTTCTGATACCAAACACTTGGATAGCAGACTCACCCCATGACTTGCCATTCAGTATTCTCTTTTGTCTGAGATTGTTTTCCAATTGCCAGACAGATATTGTTTGAACAGTGCTTTGTGGGGTTTTCCATACACTTTTCTGTCCTTTTCAAGAGAATTCCCTGTGACCAGGAATTAGTAAGTGGAAGTTCAAAATTTACTCTGCTAAAATTTTTGCTCTTTATGCTGTTGTGGAGAGTGGTGGAAACAAACGTTCACCGAGCTGAAACAGAACTTAATAAAACTTGTTTATTGTAGGAGCGTGAACTTGAAGAAAGAGAGTTAGAGAAGAGAAGACAAGAAAGTATCCGTGCAATTATTGAAGAGGAGAGACAGAAACTCTTGAAAGAGCATGCATGGAAATTGCTGGGTTATCTTCCTCGAGTAAGTGAATTGTATTTTAAATACTTTTAATGTCTGTCCTGTAAATTGGATTTCTCCTGGATAGTTCAAGGTGAAGTTGCAGAACTCTGGCAGTTCCTGGAGTCAGTGGATGTCCTTACTGTGTCAGCTCACCTGTGCTCACCTCTTCCTTTTGCTTTTGAGTTAGGACCCGTTTACAGCACTGCTCTTTCTGCTGAGGGGCTTTGGGCTCTCTGGCACTATTGATGCCTTGTACAGAACTCACTGAAAGCTTCCACAGCGCTTTGCATGTTCAGTGTTTGAAATATGGAACATCAGTTCTACAGCAGGGCTTCTCTAGCTAGAAGGGAGTCCACCACATCTTAAAACTTGTTTCCACAAAATTTCTCAGTTGGGGTTTTGGCAGCAATTTCTTGCTGCTCTCTGGCTTGTCTGCCAAGTATTCCATAACTATGAACTCTGCAGCAGTATAATGAACTGCAGCATTTACAGAAGCATTACAGAGCTTGCTCTGTTCATCCCTGTGTTTTTAAAAGTTAAAAAGATGGAAGCAGTTGTTGCAATAGGAATAAACTACAATTTATTTTGTATTGCACTTCATAATTGGAAAGATCTCCTAACAGTACACAAATGAACTGAGAGCTGCCTTAAGGATGTAAAAATGCATTTACAATAGAGAGGGAACTATCCAGCTGGTTGAAGAAATTCTGCAATACTGGAAAACGTTAAGTAGAGCAGAGTTTAACTTTTATTCAAATATTAATATGATAATTGGTGCAGGAATTTGTAACACTTGGAGTGAGTTGTTCTCTAATGTAGATTTAATTAAAGGATAACTCATATTGACAAAATTTGGATAAACATTTCCTGGTTTGAATTTGCTGTTGTAGGAGCCTTGGCAATTTCAGTGTCCGAGGCTCACACGTGTGCCTTGTATGATGTACTACTTTTCTGTTCTCTGCTTCAAGATGGTGTCTTGAGTTGGGTGTTCCTACATCACATTACTTCACTCAAAATGGTTAAACAGCAAAGTGCTACCAAATAGGAAACTTTCCAATATAAATGCAGTTTGTAACTTTTTTCCTCTTTTTTAAATGCTGCAAGGGATGTTCTGTGGGTCATACATATTTTTAGCAGTAAATTAATTTAGAATTAATTAGAAATTTAGATTTCTGAGTGAAGCTTCTCTTCTCAAAAACATAGTTTTTGATTAAGTTGTCCGGCATTACTTGGTTTCCCAAGTTGTTTCTTTGTATGAGCTAATTCCAACACAGGTGAAGGTGGAGACAGAGTCCCAGCCCAGACAGGGCCACTTTTCACTGCAGTTGCTTTGATTTTACTAAACCTGCTCCTGTGCTGTACTGACTTCTAATCACTCCTGTGAGCAAGAGAATGCAGCTAAATGTTGTCTTTTGGCAGGAAAATAAAAAAGGGCACAGATTTTGTAACTCACTCTGTCCAGGTTTTGTGACGGTTTTCAGGCTCGCTCTAAAAGTAGCACAGTATTATGGATATACCATTATGGATACTGTATTTTCTTCCAAAGAAAATTTCAGAGATCGACAGTAATCTCTCTACTCAGTTTTACCTTCTGATGTTTCTTTCCCGTTAATACAGGGAATACTCAAAGACGAAAACGACATTAATATGCTTGGAGACGATTTCAGGTTGGCTTACCAGCAGAGAAGAGGTAATGAATTTTCAGAAGAGAGATGAACCTTCCCCCAGCTCAGCTCCTGCTTTGCCACTAGGTGTCATCTGATTCCCAGTGAAAACTTCCATTTGCTTTTAACAGTGAGGAAGTCCTTTTTAATAGCATTAACAGTCTTCATTTTAAAGCTGAAGTTCTAAACTTCGGTTTAGATGAGCAGTTAGTTTTATAGAAGTGCGTGCTCCACTTGCATTTTTTCACCAATAAACTGTTCTGGAGTTCTCAATTATTCTCAGTTAGTCATGTAGTAATGTTAGAAATGTTTTCTTCAGCAACGCAGCAGAAACCTAACCTAGCATGTGTATTCCAGTCTGGACTAAAGGATTCTCCTAATGCACTAGTTCTGGGAAGATATGGCTGTACTGGCATTACACCACTATAATCCTCATTCAAATGTAGTGTGTCTCATCTCCACGAGGCAGATCTGAGGTACTTCACTGGTAGGATCTAAGCAGATATGTTGTGTTATTCTGAGGTCAGAACTCCTGTTTATACCTTTCTTTCAGTGCATAAACTGACTGGTTTTCTATCATGTTCTTACTTTGAGGGATAAATCCATTGAAATAGCTGAGGTGTGGCAGAGGTTCATGCAAGCAGCACAGGCTTGTATTGCTTCTGTTCATTAATGTACACACAATAGGCTCAGCTCATCTACCCTGAATTAGTTTTCTAGTTATTGATTACAATGATGAATAATGAAATTTTTAATGATGTGATGCTTGTAGAGCACCTGCAAATATGGAGTCATTGCTCCTGCCTGTATCCTAAAGAAGCAGCTGATGGCCAGGGAAAAGTATCATACTTTCACCTTGACTGAAGGAACAGTTTTACACAATACAGCTCCATGGGACTGTGGAGTCTATCTGGGTGATGAGGGGCAAGTCTCATGTAGGGTTATGCCAGCCAGGGGCGCTAAGATGTAATCGCTAAAACAAGTTATGTTCATTTCTATAAAAGAGCTGAGGGTGCTTAAATTAGATGCCAGACCAGCTAGCTTTGAGGGGAGATCTGTTACAGAGAACAGACAAGGCCAATTTTCCAGCCACGTGTTTTACAAAGGACATGACATTTTCTTCTCAACTGGATCACTGGTGAGTTTATTTCTGTTGCAACAAGGAATTCTCTGAGACTAAATCCTGACTTCCTTGGACTGACTATAACCATAGGTAAGGTACAGTTTTAAATGCTAGAACAGAGCAAACTGATAACAAAGTTCACTTGTTAGAATATTCCTTGCATGGTCTGTGCTTCTCTGCTCCTTACAGAATGGGCAGTTTGGCCTGACAGTGAAGTAGAAATTTGTTTCATACGACAATACAACACAAGCTATCAGGCTTACAAAAGTTAAACTATTTAAGCATAAGCAAAATCAACAAAATAAATTCAGTGGGATATACAGTTATTAACTATTAACAAGGACTCATATACAGTCTCAAAATAATGTACCATCTGACTCATCTTTCAAACAGAAGTTATTTAATGGAATCAATAATTTCCCCACTCAAGAGCTTTCATGAATTCCTCTTCGGTAAAAGAAAGCATCTTAGCAGCTTCAGTGTGCATCTAAAAAAAAAAAAAGTGAGCAGAAGGTAAAATAGTATGAATGACCAATACAAAATCCTGGTTAATTGGGATATTTTATAGGTTTCAATAAAGAAATTCCTGAAAATCTGATAACTCTTGTGACGTCTGGAGAACACATGTAAGAAAACTTGGTCCATGTTCTTTCAAGCTGATCAATATATAATTTTACATTAAAGCTATTACAAAGCAAATCTCATCCTACTCCTGATATTTAATGTCTTTGGGGAATTTTTTCCCTCTATCATCCTTCAGGTTCTGTCTGCTCTGTGCATCTGAACCTGCCATGCAAATACTACACAAACAGCCTAAATCAGGTTTTTCTAATTCATTCAACAAAAGGCCTGTTAGAAGCAGACTTGAAGTCCTTCCACTGAGTGTGAATACTGAGCACACGTGAGCTTCAGCTGCCCTTCCCCAATGCCTTCTTCCATGTTCCTCCAGTCACAGTCTCTTCAGAAAGCACAACTCACAGTATCCTTCTTCTGTGAGTAAGACTTTTTGTGAAAAAAGGTAAGTGGCTTTCTCTCCTACCTGCAGTTCTGATACAGCATTTGTAATTGCTTAAAAATGTGTTTAATGCAGTTTGTGACATTTGTCTGAGACCACGGGTTCGGTTCCCAGTCAAACAGAAATGCTGCTCTGTGATCCCTATTTCAGTGAATTCATGTTCCAGAGGACAATGAGCTACCTCATCTGGAAGAACATATTTTAAGTGAATGCTGTGTAGTTTTCATTCTCAAAATAAAATTGCAGAGCTACAAGAGCCAGCCAAAGGCTAAGCTAGCACTATTGCTGTTAGGTGAATCCCCAGGTTCTCCTCTGTATCCTGTTACTGACAGAAAAATTCTCTTGCACTGGATATACATAAGCAGCCCCACTACCTCTTAATTCACTTACCTGTCCTCCTTTGCCCTGTGTTGGGGAGGTATTCCAGATTCAAGAGTGTAGTTTCATATTGCAATTCCCAGTTCTTAGGATCAGGGTGCAGAATACACACGTTTAAGTTGCCACTTTATACTGAACTATTCTTCCTCTTGGGACTCAACAGCTTCAAAAGTGTTTACTAAATGTCTGATAATCACTGAGTACTCAAAGGGTAAATAAAATTTTCTACTTTCTTATCTCTAAGGCTAGCCCTTCTTAAAGGGAGTTTTGCTCAACAAGCATAAACATTGCTTACTTTAGCTATCTTACAGCTTTGGTTTGAGAGTGCAAGAAGTGCATTAACTCCTTCCCAAAATGAATCCCATGAGATTCAGCAGAGTAAGCAATCAGAGGTGTTAAGGTCCTGTCCAGCCCATAGCTCTACATGTCTCATGCAGCCTCAGAAGGAGAACTGATGGAAATGACAGCACATATCCCAAGTATTTTAAGTGAAAAGTGTGATAGAACTAGTAAATGGAAAATCATTTGATTTGGGCAGTATCTCTTAGTATACATTCCTCTCATTTTAATTTCCTTCCATGAAAACTCACAGTTTTCAGGATTACTTTACTGGACAGAAGATGCATTTAGCTAGAGGTTGTTAACTGAAATACGCCCATAGTCTGCTCCTTACCTTTTGTCTCTTCAAAATATCAATTAACTTCAACTGCTTTTTAAAACCTGTAATTAGCTCTCCTTTTTGTTTCTGCAGTTTCTTGTTTTCTGTTTTTAACTCTTCAATCATTTTGAGTTCTTGGTTAGCTACATCCTACCAAGGGAAGAAAAGGAGAAACACATTGATTATGAAAATGGTGCTTTAACTAATGAAACCTGGCATTACATAAGAAAATGATAAACAGTAGCCACACATGACACTTCTGAAAAGAAACTGGATTAATCAAAATACTCCCACATTAAAACTTAAAAAAGAAAAGAAAATCTTGGCAATAAGAGCTGTGGTTTGTCTTTGTATGTGTTAGGTGTATATGTGTACTTCTCCGTCTTTCTAAATGTCTCATTTTCACACAAATGAGGAAAATGAGAAAGGCTTTAACTTCATTCTGTACATTTCTTCTTCCTGCAGAGGTTGCAGTAGTATCTGCTAAGATAACTTATTAAGGCCTTTTGTGACTTGCTCCAAGTTAATTTTGGGGCTGCCTGTAAGAGATATGAAGCTTCCAAAACCCATCAAGCTTTTTGTCTCATTCTAGCATTACTGAGTGATTACAGACTGGAAATTGCTTTCCTAAGCCATACTACCTTGTTGCTTTGCTTCAGTTTGTTCAGCTCCACTTTATACTTCTCCACTTCTTCCAAGGCCCTGTTTAAACGAACCTCTGTTGCACTCTGAGTGGCTGCAGCCTGCTTTTGGGCACGCTTTAGACTCTCCAATTCCTATTTAAGAAGCAAAGGATAAACCAAATAAAAACATCATGAATAATGGTGTTCTAATGAATCCTGTATCAACAACACACAAAAAGGCTCCCCCTTGAAAGATGAAAAGTCTGTGAACTTCTTTGGCCTGTAATAGAATCTGTCTCAAAGACAATTCTACCATTAAAACAATCCCTTCTTCTTTGAAATCTTGAAAAAGGATCTTTCTCATCTTTATTTTTTTTAAGCTTCTCTTGGGGTAAATTGTGAAGCTGATCATATAAGACTGAAAAACCTTGTATGATCAGTCAGCAAAAGAGAAAAAAAATATCACTATGTCCACTCTGTGACAGATTTTGGAATGGTGGCTTGTGTTCCCAGCTGCTTCTTCCCACCTCTACTCCTTTCACCTCTTTGCCCTAGAGTTTACTACATGCAATTACCACCAAGAAGTTAAAGCAGCCTACTGCAGATGGCTGAGGGTAGTAACTATTTCATCTGGCAGAAAACAATTCATCGAGTGTTATGGCACCAATCAAAGCAGTTGTCTCTTGACTCTGCTGACAGTATTTCATAGTGCTGGAAGTGGGGAAATGAGAGAAAGAAACCAACTTGAGGAACAGAATAATGAGACTAAAGATCAGGGAATATAGATAACATACAAAATAAAAGAAATAACTCTGGCAGGAAGAGCACGTCTTGTGTTTTATGAAAAAGAAACAGACTTTTTCTTTAAAGTATCAAATTTTTACTAACGGGCACAGGAAGTTTCTTTTAACCAAATCAAGGTAGAGAGGGGGATTACTGATAATGAGGAGGCCCTCAGACTGCCTCATTTCTGAGCAACTGTTCTATTTTCTCAATTCTACACCTGTTCTTCAAGACTTCCACATCATTTATCCAAGAAATACATACTAATTGACCTCTTTGTCTTGTATCAAGATGATGGAGTTGTGAATGAAGTCTATTACATCTTCTGTGCTACGTATTTTATTCTGCATTAATATGAAAAGCTTTGGAATAGTCTTTCAAGCATTTAATGACCAAAAAAATAGTCTACATGCAATGCAAATTACTTATCAGCTAATCAGATCATTTAATTAAAGAATTCTAAGAATTCTTTTAGGGATTTTTGACATTTGCTTCACACATAATACCTGATCAAGGACTTTTCTGCAAGTCATCTAGTGAGGGTATATTGTTAAATATAATACTCTCCAAGTTTTTAATCTGAAAAATGCCTGAAATAAATGTTTTATTTTGTATCTAGGCAAGGTTTCTGCCATTTCTTCAATACTTTAAGTCAAAGCTGGATTAGTTTTCTCATATAATATTTCTCTAAGAGGGGGGAAGATAAACTACTGTGTTTTAAAATTGCATCCCATTTCAGTTTCTGGATTTTCCCCACTGTTCTGCCATGGTTGAGGCACTTGAGTATTAGCAGGGGCTGTGATGGCCCACAAGTAACCCTCACCAGGCCTTCTGTCCTCCCAGCAGCAGTGAAGGCAGCACTGCTATCTTTAGGAAGCTCTGCAACACCTCCCTGTAGGAGAGGCGAGGGGTAGGACGGTCGGGACGGACGGAGATGAGAGATCTCTGAAGCCGGGTCTTGGAACTGGCGGTTTATTGCAAAGGGCGTGGGAGCAGGGGCCCTGCGTGGAACTGCCAGCCACAGCTCAGAGCAGGCCCCAGACTGAGAGAGTGGTACAGAGGGTGAGAGAGAGCAGAGAGCAAGGGGGTGAGGACGTGAGGTTCCCGTTACAATGCAATAAATCTTCATCTGTGTTGAATATTCTAATTCTCACTAACCAATCTAATACAAGATACAAATCCTATAGCGTTTACATACAGCCTATAAGAATCATTACATTACCATACTGTGTTACATTTTAAACCCTAAAAACTACTCTTTGGACCCCTTCTGCCGAGCTAGTAGGGTCTGCTCTGACCCTTGGACCTATCTGCAAGCAGAGGGTATTGTTTCATCAAAAGGGGATTACCTTCAGCTGGCCACACCATTGTTTTCCAGTTGTTCAGTAACTAAGGTATCTCAAAGCTTGCTTTCATTTCAATCTCGCTAGAGTTTCTATATTCTCAAAATCTTTTGCCAGGCAATCATATTTATAAGGCTTTCCTTTTTCATCTTCCCCAACACTCCCCAAAAAACAGTTTTGAGAGAAAGTGTTCTTAACATCAAGCCTTTCTTCAAGGCAAGTGATAACTCCCTGCACAAAAGCTTAAAAAGAGTAAGAGTACAACTTTGTTGTTTCCCAGACCACTATCTAACATTAGAGCTTGACTGAACAAGTGAGAGAACAGAAAGAAAAGAATGTAGACCAGTGGTGAAAAAGTGATGAGAAGTGATAGCATTTATGAGATCAACTAGATAGAAAAAAAATTGGAATGCTGGAAAGAAAAAGATGGAAATTTCTGGGAGCATCAGAATTCAGTTACTGCCTTAGGTGGGTGCTGCAGCAGTAATGTTTACAGAGACTGAACATCAAAAGAAGAAAATGTAAAAATAATGAAGTAGTTACCATGTTTCAGGTAAATTGTGAAAAGCAGGTGAGAATCTTTGCCTAAGCACATACAAAACGTACCTGAGGGATTAATGAATTTTAAAAACTTGATAATCTAAGGAGGTTGGGGAAGCATGTATCACACCTTAGGTCTACCATCATTTACATTGCAACAATAGAAATAGCAAAAAAAGCCCCAAAATCAGAGGTTACATTTGTGCTCTCAGTTATACAGAAAACTTTCTCCATACTGAAAGAGTCATGAGAGTTCAGCAGCACAGTAGCACCATTTCAAGCCTGTGTTCACAGGAAATTGCTTTTAAACACGTCTAGAATTGATCTACACTACATTAATTAAATAGGGTTGAATAATACTTCATATCTAAAAAATAGAACAGTTTTTATACTTCTAAATCCATTGGAGATTTAAGCACTTACTGCAAAATTATTTTTACATGCATGGTTTTTGCAGTTAGATAATTTGTTATAGCAGAAAAGATATGTAAAATAACTTCTGAATTAGCAGGGAATCTTTCATTACATATACTTGCTTTTTTTGCTGTCTCAGTATTTTAAAGGGTTACCACTATTTTCATGACCATGACTGATTGGCAGCCTTGATGAATTCTAGAAAACACTATCTGTGAGGAACAATTGAAGCAACAGAGGATGGTAAATCTAAAGCAAAGACCAGTGAGGAAGTGACCATATTCTGGATATAGTCCCTGTACAGTGGAAGTGAATATACCTTTCATCTCATTTCCTAAATACTTTCTAACTGTGACTGTGTGCAAGGAAGTGGTGGAAATTGCCATTTCAGAAGGCTGTAAGTACAGGTTAAACAGATGGTTTGCATATAATTTGTCCTGTGTTGCTTTAAGAGAAGAACTAAATTACTGTAAATCTCTAGGCCCTATTGACTGTGATCTGATGAGTAGCATAAACACTAGTACTGAATATTTTTCCTCACAGAATCACAATCAGTTTAAGGGAACTCAAAATCTCCAGGAATCTGCACCAAAAACTACAAAGACCATGTTAGTTTTAAAATGCCAGAATTACGAAACATTAAGATACAAACATGCCCACATAAATCCGTACTATGTTTTAATGGAAGTATTAGTCTTTGATGGGCTGAGCTATGTTCTGTTCTCCCCAATTTTTTAACTGAAACATTCTCCTGGTTGTATTACAAGTACTACCCAACACTGCATGTATTACATGGTTTTGAAGTCAACCTCTCTAGCTCTGAGTAATTAAAGAAAAACTTAACATGCTGCCCTTAAGATTAAGTTCCAGACAAAGCGAGCTGTGCACACAGCCATCTGCTGCGCCAGGCACGGCACCGCTGTGGGCCAGTAGCCACGCTCACTTGGGCTCAGCCATACTGCAGGGCCTGCTTTTCCAACAGCCCACCTGCAACAACAAGGACATCCCTTCCTTTACCTGCACAAGATACTATTATAAGCTGCAGGTGCTTTAAAAAAAAATGTTCACTAGGTTCTACAGCTTACAATAGAATTTACAGAAGCAATTTTTAAAAAATTATAATTAAAACCCAAAAAATTGAATTTCCTTGTACTTTCCAGGATTCGTTTTTAAATTTGACAGCAGCTTCTGAAAAGGTAGTTTTGTCTCTTGTGTGTCTTTTACATAGAAATTTAATTTTAAACCACAGAAATATATGACTATAGAAGCAGAAGAAAAACAGTTAGCAAAATATATTATTTCTTCCTTAAAAAAAAAAAAAAAATTAGGCCACTTAAAAATACAATTTATAAATTAACAGACTTTGAAACACTAATCAGATCTTTGGACATGGCTCTATCACTCCATCAGGGAACAGAGGGTAATTTGATGTGGGTTTTTCCCTTTCTTGAGATAAATGAGACTAATATCTGCAATACCTTTTCTAGTGCAGTGACCTCTTGTTGTAACCCTTCAGTTTTTTTGTTTGCTTCTTGTGACAACATTTTGTACTTCTCAATCTGAGACTGCTGCAGGCTGATTGTTCGTTGCAGTCTTGAGTTTTCTTCTTCAGTATCTTTAAGCCGAGTTCCTAAATTCTGATTTTCATCATCCTGTATGGCAGTAATTAGCAAAAAAACCCAACTAAATTATTGCAAGGAAGCAGGAGGGTAATGCAGTAATAATGTCTTGTAAATAAAAGGCAGTAAGCATATATGTGCTGTAGATTTAGAAATAGCAACAAGTAAGACTAAGGAAACAAACCACCATTTTACCAAGATAATACTTTAAAAACCAGTAACACTTTTCTCATTTAATATTCTGCAGTCTTTTACTTGAAACTGTCTTGTAGCAATATGTAAAACATTTTTCATAGCTCAAAGGTTTTGAAAATAATCAAAATTATAGAATTATATGACTAACAGTGGTACATAGACATTTTGTGACATTTTTTGTGAGAATAGCTAAATGCACATATTAGGAAAAATTATGGGAAAAAGAAGAGAATATAATTATTGATAAACTACTCCATTATGTTTCAGGAGATTATCTGGTTTTGACATAAAAGCAAGCTAGTGATCCAGGATACATCAAGTATTCAAATTTAAGATTCTCTTAACATGAAGTGAGTCCTGTCTTCATGACCTACTGGCAATTGCATCCCACGTGAAGTATTATAATTCAAGGCATTTTTCTTTTGTAACCTTTCAAACATTGTAAGTGAATACTGATGTAGATTATTTCAGAGACACACTATGCCCTGCTTTTCTTTAAGCAAAAGAAACCGAGGCACATACATGAAATGGAATTTCTGTGAAAAAAGTCTCTCTCTGCTGTTCTCTCAGTTCCTTGGAATACAAGCTTCCCACCTGGGAAAACAGGATGCTTTATCCTAAGCTTCTCATGACTTCATACATCTCAGAAACTCCCACCTCTTTAAATTTAAACAGATTTACTGCTTCCTTATAACAATTGGACTGTGAATTGGAACCAAACCCAGAATCTATCTCAAGGCTTTGCTAAAATGAAATTTTTGACCTTCTGCATTTAATAGTTATTTTCACACCAGAGAAACTAGAACCCAAAATAATACATTTACATACAAAGTGCTAAGGGAGCAGGACTAGAAAAAGTACAAGGTTGTCTTGTGTCATCTGCTACAGTAACTGAATTTTGTAGTGATTTTGGCATGGAATGATGAAGTTCAATAGCTACTGACAAAATTATATTTGATTTGAAAATGTCTTTAAAATCTAATGTACCAACTTTCTTCTGATCACAGCATAGAAGTATTGAAAAGCAGAAGCACCTGTGTTGATAAAAATAAATTACAGTTATAAAATAAACTCTAATTACTTCTAAAGATTTTGTTCATGTACAACAAAAAACTCGTTTACTATCATCCTGCTCCTTAATGGTAAATTAAAAGCTTATAAGAAAATATATAGGTGTTTTGGCATATGTTCTTAATGTCATCATCACTTTTGGATCATCACTTTTGGGCCTGGGGAATAGGTGGGAAAAAAGCATTCTGAAGTTAAGAGATCACAACTAAAAATAGTCCAGTTATGTAAAATGGAAAGTTATTTAAAAAACTTTGCTTTATTACAAATACATGAATAAGAAGTGATCTCTCTGGCAGACAGATATGAACTACTTAAGTTTTTACAGTTCAAGAGCTGTTTGAGCATCACTTTAGAATATACTGCCAGACAGTGCAGATCATAAAACTCAGTGAAATATCAGTGTAGCTTCACAATGCCTTAAGTTCAGACTGATCTGCCCAGGTATTCCAAATACTGTCCTCTGTATCAACTGTACTCTTGAGAACAGAGAAAGCCTAATTTCTGTTTTGATTAAAATATTCACTTAAAATAGAAGCTCTTTCCACACTTTGATCCACTGATGACACTGAAAGCACCTGACTATATTTCTCAAGATTTTCAATTTCTCAAGCTGTTCTATTTCTAATTCTACCCATAACATCCATCTCATCCCAGCAGCCAGCTCTGGGCACCACTGCCCTTCTCTCTGTACTCCACCATCTGCATTTCACCACTACTGTTTCTTCCTCCTTTTTCTTAGGCTCTGCTCTCCTTCCCAGCAGGAAGGAGATGGTTTGAGACCTTGGAGAGCCACAGTGGCCCTATAGGTGGGACATGTCTTCGTTCCCAGTGGTTCTCTCCTGCCTCAAATTATTTTTCATTAAGTGCATTTTGAAAGCTTTTAGCCCAGGATCACACTTATACAGAAATTACTACCCCTGACTCTAAATTCATATGGTATTTTAAAAAACCAGAACTTTAACTCTTAATACTTGAAACAGAAAAGTTGAGAGAATTCTATTTTGGGATTATTTGTTAAAGAGCAACCTATTCCATTTCTAGATTAAAAAATTAATCCCTTACCTTTTTCCTGCATTCAAACACTATATTCGCCAGGTCTTCCTGCATCACACGTAACTTTGCCTTAAGAAATCTGATTTGAGCTTCTGTGAGCAAAAAAAGTTACATTTAATATACAGAAGTACTCATTATTCAATGCAGACAAGAACCAAAACTGATGCAAGAACTCACTTTCATCTTCTTGTATTTAAAACCACATGACATTGTTTATAATTACTAAAGAGAAACAGGCAAATAAAAACTCAGATTTCTAAAAAAGTGTTTGCAGGTTTCTCATTCTTAGGCAAAGCTTTATATAGATTTTTTCCTTTTAATGACTGAACTTGATATCTTTAAATTGTAAAAGACTCATAACGCTCAACATTGAAACTTACTGAAAACTTGCATCATACCATGCTGTACATGGCAGCAGTTCTTGAGTTTGAAGTCAACAAAACTATATTGTAGGGCATGTCTACATTGCAATCCAGCTGGAGCTACAACTTCTGTAGTTACAGCCAAAGTAATTTTAAACTGTGCAACAAGGAATTTGATGTAGGCTGCAAACCCCTCCTAACAGGTAAATATCCCTCCCACACAGTACTCTATGCTTTTTAAAAGTACACTGCTAACATTCTTCAACTAATAGTTTAAAATTAAATCCATGTAATCAGATGTCTTTTCCAAAAGAAATACTATCTTGCTCTTGGACAGCTAAGAAATGGACTGGCATGACAAAACAAGCTGTGTGGGAACAGTCTGTTCTCATACTTCCTATTCCCTAGATCATTCTCAAGGAACTTCCTCTGGACTCCCACAAGCATCAAGCATGGAAACAGTCTGAGGATCAAGCTGACTAACACAGGAATGACCATTATTCCCAGTAGTTACAAGAAGAAAAGAATAATGTGAAGGAGAAGGACCTAGAGTTAAGAGTGGAGAAATGGATGGGTACACATGTTCATTTGCTGTAACAGGAATTTGTTTAGTTTCACCCATCTTCCCTTATCAATTGCAGCTTAAGCTCTAACTCTGCAGAGGCCAATAATAAGTACAGTTTAGGAAAACACCATGAAAAAATAAGATACGGGCTGACTTTTATTCCTCCTGTTATATTCTTGCTAGCTTCTGGTAACTAGTGGCTATCAAGATGGAGACCATAATGTGAAGACCTTCATGTTTAATCCCCTTTCAGGTACTTCTAAACTATTAAGTTACATGATTTTCTTCATTAAACATATTGTAGTTTGGCATTTACTACATCCTGTGGCAATGAGCTGGCTAATTTAATTATGCTTTATGTGAAAGAGAAACACTTTGTGTAGCTTACTTTAAATCCAATTTAATGTGGCATTTACTAGTGTTTGCATTAGAAAAAGACAGCTTTCCCTCTACCATTACTGTTATCATTAAAGAACTTTCATATTGCCTTTAATTGTTTTGTTTTCAAACTGAAGATTCAAATTCCAGCTCTTCAACACTTCTCATTGCACTGTACACCCTGAACATGTATTTTTGCTAGTTCTACATCCCAGATTTGAGATGGGGTGGACAGAACTGTGCCATTCTCAAGATGGGGTAGCATAAATTATATAATAGCATAATGGTAACAGTACAATATTTTTCTGTTTTCTGCTATTTTCTAAAGGATTTCTAAAAATTCATTGCCTTTTCCACTGTGAACAGGCAGTAAGTTTATGCTTTTGGAGATTATTTAGTTATCACTAATTAAGGTAAGTCCAGCTCAGTAGTAGGTGTGACTGGAGTTGTGTAGTAGGTGGTAAAGCTGTGTTTTCTGTCAGTGTTGCTCTGCACTCTTTTATACTGAGTATAAACTTGTGCTCCACCACCTCACTCAGTACTATGAGATTCTTTTGCAATACTTCATCAGTTTTAACTACCCTAAAATCATTGCTACATAGACAAATTTCTTTACCAGCTATCAATGTAAGCTCCGTGACAGATTCCTCAAGGGCTATACCACTGCCTGTAAAAACAGGTTCTTTTTACCATTTTGTTTCCTCTTTTACTCAGCTATTAGTCCACAGACAACTTCTGTCTTATTCAGCTGTGTGTCATTAAGAGCACTTAGCAGTAAAACCTGTGAAAATTCAAGTGCACAAGAACCCGATCAGTCTTGGGATGTGTCCATCATCCAAATAATATGAATTCTGACAAGGGGTAAAGATAATTTAAAAATTAGCTTCCTAACTGGTCAATTTTAATCACCTGATGAGGCTGATAAGGGGGAGTATCACTTCATAAAATGGTCTTAGGTTATAAAGTAACCAATGATTTAGGGACTGGTAAACAAAAAAAAGACATTGAAGAGACTCTGATATCCTACAAGAAAGAACAGATTTCTTGAATTCTTGAGATAAGATGAAGATTAACATGAAGTGCAACAATATATTCAGGTATTTTATTCCTATGTGTAAGGGTATATTAGATAAAAATAGAGCTTCATGTTCAGCCTTCTCTATGTCTGTGTGCTTCTATCATTGTTGGTTACTGCAGAGTTATAATTCAACTCCCCAAAAACAGTCCCAGACTAAAGTCTAAGATACTATGTTGGCAGCACTGTGATAATGAAATAAAGACAGGGAACCCAATTCCAGGAAGAGTGCTGCAAGAAGCTCAAGGAAAGGACAATACTCTGGAACCTTATCAGCACATTGGCCTAAATAGCTGGACACAGGCACACAGGCCTAAGTAATCCATTGTGCAGATTCCCACTGAGCTCTCTCTGTAACAGGGCCTGCTTAATAGCTGTGCCTGCTTCCTTGTGAACACCCTAACTATTCTGAGAGTCTGACACTGCTGGAATGCTCTGCAATAGCTTATTTACCACATTAAGGAGGCATTAAGAGTGTTTGAAACAGTCAATATCAAATTCAAAATGCAAAAATCAATCCAGAGGACTTTTGTTTCATCATTAAAAATACAGAAACAATCCTCAATACTCCAATACATGCCCTTGGTCCCTGATTACAAGGTATCAGTAATAACTCTTCTTGAGTTGCCTTGAATTAATTTGGTAGAAGTTTCCAATGCAAGCCAAAGCATTTTCTTTTTGGTTCAGGAAGAAAACTATAAAAAAGTTATCTGAGGAACTGTTATGGGAGACTTGGTAACAGAAGATGTGCATAGAATCACATGAGGTTAGAAACCAAGCTATTTCTGTGTTGGCATGCTTGTTGACATCAAGCTGTTAGATTAAAAGGAGAGGGCTCAGGCGCTTCCAGCTACTGCAGTGAATCTCTGACTTCATGCTCACTTTAGCATTGTAAGAAACTACACAAACTCACTTTTATCGCACCAGAGCCAAAAAGACAGATGTGTGTCATGCCTTTAGCCTTGCTGGCAAATGCTGAAATCCCTTCCCTGTTCTGTTTCTAGGACAGACATAAACACACCATTTGGAGTGGGAAAATATCTGGAAGATTCTAATTCAAGCACTGTAGCTGAAACATTACCTTGTTTCAGCTGCTTGCTGAGATCCACAGCACTGGTCTGAGGAAAGGCTTTTGCCTCCAAAGGAAGAGTCTGTGAAGCTCATCTTTTTGGAAATACAAGCTTAGCATCCTGTACTTCTGTTTCCCCAGTGAAATGAATCAAATGTTATGCACTTATTCAACATATGTAACCATCCAAACACTTCCTTACAGAGGTGGAAAGGAAGATAAAAATTCACTTTTCCACATAATCATTTGTATGTGACCTGATCAAGAGGAGAAAACTTCTTTCCCTTTTTCTTTACGTTAAGGACTTTAGAATTTTCCTTGTAATTTTTACAGAAACTCTTTTTTTCTCTCCCCAGGAAAACCCATTTGTAACAGTCATGAAGCAAGAATAAACGAACTAACCATAGAAGGAAACTTACCTGCTCCCATTTCATTTCCAACCCTTGGAATAATATCATCATCTTGACAGTCTTGTAAGACTCCTTTCTTTAGTTTTTCTTCAACTTTGCTAATTGTTTTTGTTAAAGAAAAACCTATGCAATCTTCCAGTACTGCAACACCATCAGCACTTTGTACTTCCATGTTTCTTATTTTTGAACTAAAAAAATGAAAACCCCAGATTTCAAATTTATAATAAATCATATTTTTGTAAAATATTTTTAGTATTTGCTATTTTTAAGAGTGTGCAGTTATTTACCTGCGTTTAATGCAATTTCATTACCTGCATTCATATGAAAGATGCATCGATGGCAATTTCTCATTTGCTTTCTGTAAGATACTTTTACTATATTCCACATAAAAAATTACAAGATTTTACACACTATAATGTAGAAGGTAGAGAAACCACTAGCATTTTCAACTGAGAAGATTATGGCATGGTCTTCTCATCTAACAAATCCATAACTAAATCAATGTAAAGCAAAGAAAGAGAGGAATGTTCTGTTGGCTTTGGTTACTGTCCTGGGGTGATCCTCTATCCTCTGTTGTTATTTCTGCTCTTTCCATTCCCTACCACATCACCTTGTAGAACTCTGTTGCCCCTGGCTGTACTCCTACCTTACGACAATTTCTGCATCATTATTCAGCCTAGGAAACTTCACTGATCCTAGAAGATGCTTATCAACATTTTCTTAAAACCAAAATGCAGGGTAACACGTCACCAGACAGGGTATCTCCTCAGCTTTCTCCTACAGAAAGGTGATCTCAGTTCTCACAGGATTTGAAGCTCCTAAGTTCTTATTCCAACATATCCTCATTCCAGCCTCCAAACTCCTCCTAGCTCCTAACTTTCTCCCACAACGTTTGGGTTGCCCCACTGCACAATTCCACTTCCAAACCTCATGATGGGGTGCCAGCATGACAACCTCCCCTGAACTACCCAAGGGAGGTCTGAAGGATCTCCCCAGGGATTTTCAACTCCTGTAAGACAGCCTCAGCCTCTGTCAGCTCCATGTCCTGCCACCTTGCAGACAATTTTCATCCTATTTTGGTATTATGCCATAATTCATGGCTGTTTTAATTTGCTCCCAGGCTCTTATGGATTTTTTGACTCTTCTCTCTTTGTCTAGATCTCCATTTCTTGGTTTTACAACCTTGAATTTCCTACCTCCAGAAGCTTCTCAGCTGGGAGCCCCTGGAAGCTGTGTTGTAATACAGAGCCTCTTGTCCTGTGAGCCCAACATCCACTACAACAGAGGAGGCCTTTAAAGGCCTCATGTTCCCCAGCACAAGTCTGATCACAAATCAGGCTGCAGCACCCAAGTGTGCTGGCCCAGGTTGCCTCAGGTGCTCCATTTTTGCTCATTGGGCCTCCTTTCACTGAAGGAGTTCACAGAATTCAGCTGTCAGCCTGGAGAAGTGCTAAAGTAGAAAGCAACTGTTTCATTGCTGCAATATGAATCACGTATGTTCACTGATAATTTTTGGTGCAAGTAAAGAGAGATAGCCACCTGGTGGAGCTGATTGAGAAAGATTGATACATTTATTTGTATAAATATAAAAGGATACATCCATAAAATAACTTGATAGACAAAAATAGCAACTAAAAGATTTCATGACAAACCAAATGACATGTTTGATATACCTTGAAGTTGTTCTTTTTCCCTTACTTGCAGAGTATGGTCTGTTCTGAGCTGTGGGCACAGAAGAAAATTTCTTCTTGTTTTCTACCTAAAAGTTTTTTCAAAAATTAGTGGGGTATTATTATTATTATTATTGAAATACTGTTTTTCTAGTTTTTTCATGGTTTTTTTTTTTTACTTCTTCATATATCTATACTCAAGGATGTTTTCAAAGTATGCTTTTCAAACTTTCAAAATGACTTCTCAATTTTATTTGCACTCATCTTTAGCTTGCAACTTTTATGTCTCTACGCCCTAACTGTAATACACCCAATAGTCATTGGTTCATGGGAGTTCCTCCACACATACTTATAATAAATCTATGCACAAGAAAGGCTCTGAGCTTTCATCAAGGTATTAATTACTGGACTGTCATCATACCTTCAAAAATACGGTATTTTACGCATTATTTTAATCTTATAAAGTCCCTATTGAAGGAAGGTTTAACAATATTTCTGTTACTTTCACAATTAAAAAATTAGAGGATTTTCTACTGTATTCTGATAAATAACTGCAGATGGTATTTTAGAAGCTGCAGCTCACCTCATAAAAGTTGCAGTATAGTTGTAGTTAGAGACTATTGAGATTGTTCTTAATCTCATTGAGATTGTTCTTAATCTCATTTTTCCATTATATTTTCTAAATTCAGTTACTCCGACTACTTGTTTATTATCTAGACAGTTATTATTAAGACACTAGTACTGCCTTTAGTATTATACATGTGAGAGAGGGAAGAGAGCAAGAAACTAATTATGTTCTAATATTTTTCACCTGGAATTCTTAATGTGCTGTTCAAAACACTGTACATTTCTCTCAATGCTAAAGAGAAAACAGAATACAAACATTATGTAAGTCCACCTGACCACCAGTGGCACTGAGGAGCTCTGGTAACTGTCCCTGTAGCACTGCTTTGGGCATCACTTCCCTTTGGCTGTGCACCTATGTAAGTCCCCAGTGTAGCATCAAAACCATGAGTCATTATCTTTTTGAAATTATGCTAGAAAATAATTTAACCAGGATAGTTTTGGTACCTTTGCAAGTGAGTGTGTAAGAGATGAAACTTCGGGACAGAGTGGATCTCTGCATAAATAAAAATAAAAATAAAAATGAAAAAAAAATTAAAAAAAAAAAAAGAAAAAGAAGAAAAAATTCACTGATCTATAATAAACACTTTGCAGTTAAAATACAACCCCCCAGACAGAATCAGAAGAGTAACATTTTATATATCTAGAATAAACAATATAGCTAAGGTGGGAACATATACTGAGTTCAAGCATAAATTCAGTCTCATTCACTGTCTGTCCAGTCTACCTCATTTGCAACCCAAATCACCTGGTGAGTCTGTGGTATCTAATACAACAGTACTCATGTACCAGAATCCTAATCTTGTCTCTTGGAATTCAGGCTGCTGGCTAGTTAGATCAGGAATTCCCTGTAGCAGGGAGTACTCAGCCAGGAAGCAGAGTTACAGCTTCCCCAGGACACTCCAGAACCAAAGACTGCCAGCAGCTCACTGGGTAACACCTACGTGACATAAAACCCCTGAACTCATACAAACCAAGTGAAGATACACCCAGTGTCCTCTACATCCTCCACTTGTCCTAGCAGGATGAGACTAAGTGTTCTCAGGTCAATTGACTGTCAGAGGAATATGAGGTGGAGAGATTTATAAATTAAGCCTCATAGAATTTTCTCTGAAATAAGTATTATAAACATGGTATCTTTTACAGATGGGGAATAAAACCAAGAATAAAAAAAAAGCAGCTTTCTTATCTGCTTATTTGGCTGAAAACTGTGGTTCTTAGTAACTAAATTTCAGGTTAAATGATTATTTTTCAACTCTATTGAAATTAAGCAGAAAGTTTTAGCATGCTGTGTACTATTCAGGTCAAATTCCTTGTCAGATAGACATACAGATATGTAGATACAATTTTGCTTTCAAAATGAGTTATGAGTGAATATATATTAGTGCAATGAAAGGCTGTTTTTTTAACTACCCTTTATAAATTTTTTACTTCAATTAAAATGCTGGCTTATGAAAGATTTTGAATAAAATTTAAATTTCTGGCTCATCAAGTCACTTAATCTTTTTGCCAGGCTGATTTGAGCAAATGTTTAGATTTTGCCTTTAAAAATTTCATAGACATTCATCAACAAGAATTATCTGCACAAAGCTCCGTATTTTATTAATCAAAAAAAAAAAAACCACCACCACCAAAAAAACAAAAAACAAAACAAAACAAAAAACCCACCCCCAAAAAAAAACAAACAAAAAAACCCCCAAAAAATAAAAACCACCAACACAAAAAACAACCTGGAGAAATCATCTGTGTGTGGCTGGCAACAGACTTCAAGAATAGGATGATTAGTTTTTGTCTATTTACCCTAGTTTCCTCAAGCTTTTTCCCTATTGGCTAGCTCTAGGAGCATGCAGAAGGCGAGGATTTGCTGCCACAGAAATAGCAGTTATACGTTATTCTGAAAAATATGAAAATGCAACACGATCTACACTCAAGAAAACACTTATATTCTTTCCCTCAATAGAGTAATTTGTTCCTACTGTATCTATTGTCTTAGGGTCGCCTTAAAAAAAAAAAAAAAAAAAAAAAAAAAAAAAAACAAAAACCAAAAAAAAAAAAAAAAAAAAAACCCAAANCCCGGGCGGGCGGCGCTGCCCATGCGCGGCCCTGCCCAGCGCCGCCAGCCGGGCCGTGGCTGGAGAGGGAAGGTGTAAACAACAGCTCATTGCAGTGCGCTCTCGCCAGAGCTGCTTTGTTGCTATGTAATTCAAATTTCCCTGCAGACAATATGATCCAAGAACTCCCGAACAACTTCATTTAAAATATACGTTGACTTGGAGAGTCACTTAAATATTTGTTGTCTTTTTTCTACTTCGCTTAGTCATTTGTTTTTTCCTTTCAATTTGTAATTTTTTCCCCTCGATACCACCTCTTTCTTTGCTTCAGTTCCTCCCTTCTTTCCAGCTGCTTTAGTGTTCATTCTTCTTAAAGGAATCAATAGAAATTTCAACGAGATGTTTCAAAAATATCTCAAGTGCTTCCTTGAGATTTAAG
>VZRH01002696.1:520496-552958 GCA_013397555.1 Urocynchramus pylzowi | reverse complement strand
ATTTAAAAAAAAAAAAAAAAAAAAAAAAAAAAAACCAAAAAACCAAAACCAAAAAACAAACAAACAGAAAAAACCCAAACACGAACAAAGCAAAACAAAAACCCCAACCTCATTGTATCGCTCAAATTCTCCCACTTGTTTAACCCTAACAGCTCTTCCCTGCTGCCCACCCACGGCACCCCATTTTGCAAGTGCCCTCTGCAGCTGTGCGGCCGCACGGTCGGTGAAACGAGGCGCACACTCGATCGGCCCGAGGCCGCACGGGCACAGACATGGGCACAGACACGGGCACGGGCACGGGCACGGGCACAGACATGGGCACAGACACGGGCACAGGCGCTGCCGCTGCCGCTGCCGCCCCAGCCCGGGCGGGCGGCGCTGCCCATGCGCGGCCCTGCCCAGCGCCGCCAGCCGGGCCGTGGCTGGAGAGGGAAGGTGTAAACAACAGCTCATTGCAGTGCGCTCTCGCCAGAGCTGCTTTGTTGCTATGTAATTCAAATTTCCCTGCAGACAATATGATCCAAGAACTCCCGAACAACTTCATTTAAAATATACGTTGACTTGGAGAGTCACTTAAATATTTGTTGTCTTTTTTCTACTTCGCTTAGTCATTTGTTTTTTCCTTTCAATTTGTAATTTTTTCCCCTCGATACCACCTCTTTCTTTGCTTCAGTTCCTCCCTTCTTTCCAGCTGCTTTAGTGTTCATTCTTCTTAAAGGAATCAATAGAAATTTCAACGAGATGTTTCAAAAATATCTCAAGTGCTTCCTTGAGATTTAAGGCCTATCTGCTTGCATAATTTAGAAAGAAAATATTTTTAAATTAAACATTAAATACTCCAAATGAATCTAATTGAATGGCCTCAATGTTCACTCATGGATAATCAGTGTGCCTAATTCCTAGCACACATTTCTAATTTCTTTCACTACAGCATGGGATTCCCAGTCTTCTCTTGTGTAAATGTTTACCAGAACGCTATGTTTACCAGACTGTGATTGTTTTAAGGTGTTTTAATTTATGTTGGTAATTGGTAGGTTAGCTGATACTCTGACATGCTAATTGCCCTATTTGTTTCTTTTTTAAAAAATTATTCCAACACTTCAATTTATTTCTAATGTGTACCATCAAAGCAAATAATTCCCTTTGTGAGGCTGAATCTTCCAATCACATTACTTAATAAAGCAGCCCTAAAACTCAAATCCAGGTTGAAGTTCTTAAAAATTCTCTGTCTAATGTTCGAAATCCATCTAACAGAACATAAAACTAAAGTGAGATCCAGAATTTGTTTAAAAAGCATGAATATACTGACTGATAAAACATTATGTTTCTTGCCCTTCACTCCCTCAGCTATGGCTTTAAAATAGGTCAGGAATAATTTAATTGTAGTAGCAAACTTTTGCTAGTAGTCAAGCTTCTATCATAAGCTGCCTTGCTGTCACACTGTTTTGTGTACTGAAAATCCTTTTTGCTTTCAGAAAAACTCCATGTCTTTGCTTCTATTTTACACAAAAGTAACTATTTGATCATCTTTATCAGATCTTCATATACTCTATTTGAAAAGTTTCCCAACTGCAGCTTAACATTTGAAGCATTTTGTTGTCTGTTCCTGTATCCAGATTAGTGGCATCATAAATTTAGGAACCTCCAGATCAGATCCTTAATAAATTGTGTATTAATCTATCTTAAATTCACCCATTTCCCACACTACCGATACACAAACCCTTGAACAACTAAGGAAATAATAATGCTCCTGAATGACTAAGGGAATACAGCCACGTCCCCTCTCGTGAGCTGTGGGGTTTGGAGGCTCAGGCTGTGATGTGATCATTCAGGCCAAAGGCATGCAGGCCCCAGCATTGTAATGGTATCCACATTCCAGAGGGTGGCAGCTCAATGTTTGCCTGGCTTTGTGTTTGTTTTCATCAGGCATTTCCTGTCCCAGGAACATTTAGGCCAAGTTAAATGAGAACCAGTATCTATTCCTTCACTTGTCAGCTCAACTGTTAAAAACCATCCACTGCCAAGTGCCTACTATTTGATATTACAAAGAAACCTGTGACCTTACTTTGCTCTTTTGCAAAGGTCAGCACTTCTTAATATCATAGATAGAACATTCCAGCAAAATTAAGCCTTCCTTGAAATAACAAGGAACAACACTTGCTTAGGATCACTTTTTTTTAATAATAATAGGAAAAAAATTAAGACTCCACCAATGCAATATGCAGCAAAGTCAGATAGAACAGGAGCATGATTAGGACACAAGGCGTGCAGGATCAGTGTGATGTTCCCCACCAATTATACACAGCAGTTGTAAAGCACATACCTCTGTCTGTCATCTTCAGGTGACTTACTCTGCACTGAAACTGGCTGAGATAGTATCTTCTGTTGACCTTTCTTCATTAAAAAAACAATAAAAAAATAGTTGATTTTGGGAGGCTATAATCCATTAAAGATGAATTACCTATCTATAAATCACAACTCACAGTAACTACAGTCTACTATGGAAAAGAATAGAAACTATAGTCTACTGTGGAAAAGAACTTTTGAAACACAGGAAAAGATGTCTAAAAATGAAAATGCCGTTTCTGCTTTGTTGTTAAATGTATATCTGTGCAATCTGGTATATGGCATATGCATGTGCCATGTGGTATATTAAGTACCCTAAGAATATTTCATCTTCTGCTATATTTAGAGAAGAAAAGAACAGTGGTTTTGTTGTTGCTGTTTTCTAAAGGAAAGAGACTAGATGCTATTTTGGCTGTTTCATCTGCTTCTGTTCAAATGCCAAGCATTTAGCCTCAGCTTGTCACTGCTCAAGAGATGAGTATGTTTTCACAACCTGTAAAACTGAAGTTTATACAGTAGGAAAAGTGCATACAAGTACAGTTTTCCAGAATACTTAGTAATTTGCTTTTTAAGCCTTGTTTATTTGAACAAGTGTATTTACAATGAATATTTCTAATATGCAGAACATCTTCTCCAAACTGTTTTGGGTATAAACCATACCTGTCCCATTCCCTTTTTATTCATTTGTCGAACTTTCATATAAAGTCTTGACTCTGTCTGGTACACAGCCACACCAATGTTAAACGATAATACTGATAATGAACAGCAACTTTTTCTGTTTTGAGAAAGCTTCCTTCTTACTAAGTTTATGTTTTCTATTTATGTTGCTTATTCTTTGTATCTCTTTCAGCTTGAACAATGTAGATAATATTTCACTAGTAGGCTACTGTAACAGTATCTGGTTTTCAAACACTAAATTTTGGTATTTAATGCATAAAACCACCTACAGATACTTTTCTTAAACAACTAAACAAGGTTCTAATGTGGTCTTACGTATGTATCTGCACAAATCCTGTAGACAGGTGTGTGAATACCTACCTGATGAAACTACATAGAAACTATTTTTGCATGTATTTTTAATACAAGTTTACAACTTTGAAAAGAAATAAATTAAAGCTTACCTTGCATTTGAAAGCAACATGCTTTTAGTAATCAAGGTCTAAATTTATTTTGAAGCTCAACCCTGGGTGCATGTGAATCCAGACTAAATTAGGTGACAGTCTGCATAAACTACTCACCATTAGTTCTTCTGCCTGACGCACCAATTTTTCTGTTTTGGCTTCCAATTCTGCATTCAGTCGCCTAAAAGAGTAAGAATTTTTTATCACTGAGTTTTTGAAAGATTTAAAATGAATAAATGTGAGCATGACAGTATTTTTGCCTGGACTAAGTGAAATTTTAATGATTCCTACAAAGGAATGCTGAAATACACTTCAAGGTATTAAAAAAGTTATGTTTCAACAATTTCCTGTGTTTTAGCCAAATGAATAGTAATAAAACGTGTATGCCCATTAAACAGCACAGTTTAGACTCTAACTGTGAGAGGTGAAGGATGTCGTTCGTTTTGGACATGCCATTTCTTAATATACATTGTATGTCTTTATTTCCTAAAGGTTTTCCATGTTTAACACTGTCCTTCCTTTCAGTATACCCAGCAGCAGGGGTTGGGGAAGGACTCATGTAGGACTATCACATATTTAAAGATATATATCACATATTTAAAGACGTATTGCTATATGGATGGACAGGCTGTGGTAGTGAGGTGTTCCTGCATGTTCTCATACAGCCCCTGGTGCTGCGACTGCCAGAGTTAGAGGCGTGGCTCTCTGTGCACCCTCACCATTCACCAGGGCTGGGCACTAACAGGTAACAGGGAGTCCATTTAAAACCTTTACAGCTTTTAAGCTGTTTTTAACAGGCTTAAGCTTTTATACGGTCACAATTTAGAATGAAAGTCAGTGTTCCAAGTGCAGAAGAACCTCATGTCGGGGCCTAGAGCCTGCCTAAAGCGGCGGTGTCCAGGGACACCGTGGGCGCTGTCCCGCGGCCCCGGGCAGTGCCATCCGCCCTCTGCAGGGACGGAGCCGCGGCACCCGGGTACAGGGGACCGGCTGTGCGCTGTTTCCAGCGGGGCAGGGCCTCCTTACTTGTACTGCTCTTCCTTGGCCAGCCATGCTCCGCTCAGCGCGCCGGGCTCCGCCAGCGCCTGGGAGCTGCCAGCCGCTCTCTGCACCTGCGGGGAGGATGCTGTGGTGAGCGGGGCGGGCTCGGCACGGCTCCGCTGCCCCGAGTCCGAGCCCAGCCCGAGCCGCCGCCTTACCCCGGGCAGGTCCCCGCCCCGCCGGGCCGCGCCGATCGCCGACATTTTGTCCGCGCCGAGGCCGCTGTAGCGTCGCCTTCCCCCGGGCAACCGGCGGCCGCCCGCCCTCGCTCCCACCCTCTCTCCTCCCCTCCGTCCACGTCAAGGCCCCAGCGACAGCCGGAGGCACAGGCCCGGGGACAGGGACTAGCTGGCACCCGGCATGGCACTGGGCTGCCGCGGGTTCAGGTGAGGGGCAGGTGTAAAGGGCTGAGGGGCCATTACCATTGTTAGTGTAATAAATATTTATTACAGCCTTTCTGACCTTGCTACACTTTGTCCTGCCAGCGTCCCCTCATTTCAGTGCATTAAATTCCTGTATGTGGCATGACGGCAACTGTGCCACTCTCTGTACAGCTCTTTGGTGCTGCCGTCCCTCTGCATTTCCTATACACACATTTCTGTGATTGTCACCTGGTTTCAGCCCTGTCCTCCACCACCTGTTTGAATCCCTCCATTATTTTTGTCCCTCACCCACAGAGAGTTTGATTTTGCTGCATTTCTCCTTCCAGTCAACCATGAGCCTGTTGCCGGTCTCGTCTGTCACAACGTCTGAGAGACACAGAGCGGGTCAGGCTGTAAGGAACCACAGTAGGGTCATCTGGTCCACCCTTCCAGCTCAGCCAGGGTCATCCCTGAGCACATGGCACAGGATTGTGTCCAGATGGTTCTGGAATGTCTCCAGAGAGGGAGACTCCGCACCCTCTCTGGGCAGCCTGTTCCAGTGCTCGCTCATTATGCAGTAAAGAAGTTCTTCCTCAGTTCAGCTGGAACTTTCTGTGCCTCAGTTTCTGCCCGTTGCCTCGTGTCCCATTGCTCAGCACCACCGAGTAGGTTGTGGATTACTTACCCACTTGCCTGCTCATTCACTCCCATCTCCTTTCCTGACTTCCTAGCAGATTGTGCCCCTTCATGTGACAACAGCCCAACTGTCCTGCACCAGGTATCTATAGAGCAAGAAGAATGTGGATCTATACTGAGTTACATGGGCTGTATGTGATGTTAATTAAGAGATTCGCACAAGGGAAATCAGAAGGGCTTAGATGGCTGGAAGTAGAAGGTCTTCTACAGTAATACCTGTAGAGGTATTACTTGCGAGGCAGAAGAAATACTTGAAAATTTTGAGCATTGAGACAGGCAATGTAATGGGGTAAATAAGGTGAAATGAAAGACAGGACAAATGTGATTAGTGAAAGGCAAAAATTAGAAATATCAATATAAAAAATGAAAGTGATTAGCACTAATGTTGATTCAAAAGTATTGTCACACAGAGGGAAAAGAGTGAGCCTATGAAAAATTTTATGAGGACTTTGAAAAAAAATCCATCAAGAAGTCAATTCATTTCCATAATTTTAATGTTTTTACTAGTAAGAATAACAAGGGGTTAACAGTAGCATTTTAAAAAAACAACCAACCAAAAAAAAAAAAAAAACACCACAAAAAAACCCCCCTGCCACCCTGTTCTTCTAAAGTTCTTCTAAGCCTTCTGATGTTTACATTTTTGTAATGGAGTTTCTCACACACTTTTCATGTAAATAATGATTGGTTTGCATTCCTTTCTAGAGGAGGAGAAAATTGATGGACTATTGGTTTGACCAATGTGGTTGGAGAGGTAGCAATTTCATCCTCCAATCCGTAGTCACTTTTGGAATTCTATAAATATCGAAGTCCAGAAATAAATGTGGCTTTTTTGCCTTGGACATCTCAGCATGTGAGTGTCATTCATTCTGTGTCACATTGTGACCCCCCCCTCCAAAAAAAAACAAAACCAAAAAACCAAACCAGAATGTAACTCAATCATTTATGCATTTGGTTTGGAAAAACTAAAAGGGTGAGGTCTATAGTATAGATCTAACCCCCATGGGAAAAAGACAGATTTTGTTAAGAAATAAATTATAGATTCTATGAGACATATAACACATCATAACCAAAGTCATGTTTTAAAAACATCTGTAGTGACATCCTGGGGGATTTGAAGAGAAACAGGGGAACTAGAGAAGGAAACAAAGGTTGGCGGGATGAAAGCTAAGAGGAGAAATATGCTCTTTCCAAACAGGGACTTTTTTTTTCCCAAAAGTACTATTTGCAGAAGTAAAATATCTTCTTATTAATACTTTTACTGTTTTTAAAGTTCTTGTACATAGCTATAAGAGCATAACACCTTAAAATGCCAAAAGTATTACCTCGAAGATCACTGCTAGTTAGATACTGAGGCAACAAAATCACTGGTTGAGATTAGAGAGATTAGAGCAACTGGTTTTCTAGCCAGCTTTTAGCTAAGACTTAATAAACAAAAGAGGGGTAATTTATTATATCATAAATTATTAAATATGTTAATAAACACAGCAACACAAGGTTCTTTTTGTTTTAAACCCCCTGGGATTAATAACATACATACGTACTAGGATTGCAAATTTGCACAATATATCTAAGATCCACAACATGATTTGTTTAATATTTATTTTTTGAAATATATGAATTGTATTTAGACTTCAACTACCTATATTTGAAGTAATATGAAAAGATCAGTATATTTGGAAAAGTATTATTAAAGTGAACTTTAAAGTATTTCTCCAGAGATGTTGAAAACAAAATTAGAAAAAAATAAGAGATTTTCTTACATTCTTGATCCCTTACTTCATTAAGGTTTTATCACTTTAAAGTTGACCTGATGTGACCTTAACAGTTGTGGTTAATTCTTTAATACATAGTTGGTAACTGGGTAGAGAATAGGCTTATATTAGAGGCCCCAGCCAATAGCGAGATCCATAAGGAGATAGGAAAATTTATGTCAGTATTTATCTGGGGGAAAAAAAGGCATTTAAAAGCATAACATTGGTATATGGTATAAGATTTAGCCAACAATATTTGTTAGCAAATTTCCATTTTCCATTTAATCCTTTTTTAAGGGTTGACTCAAACATAGTGTCTGTAAAATGAAAATGTTTTTGTCATTTTGAAGTGGAGTGTACAGCAGGTTAGAGATAGGCTTTAACCAGAGTGATATTTGTGATCATAACGATCTGTACTTGGGACCTCTTTCTAGGGACCTCTGTGATTAGAGTAGTACATCATCACTGTATTTTTTTCAAGTGTTTCAATTTTTGTTTTCTGAGGGTTATAAGATCGCAAAATGAAATTACTCCAACAGAAATCTTAAATTCAAAATGAACTTGTTCACTGTGTTGCCTGTGGTTTTCTCCAGCAAAGGAGGAGATAGGTCAGAGAACAGAAGAGCTCCATCAGTACAGCTGTTAGGAGTGGTTTGGGACAGAAGGATGTGTGTTGCTGCTGGGATGTTAGAATAGTTTACTGCAGAAGACTGCTGAGGATCAATATACAGTGTTTACTTTTGATGAAACCAAAGCACATGTATTATTTAGTTGTTACCCATGGCCCTCTTCCTTCTACAGGCACAAATTTTGAGATCTCTCTTTCCTCCTTCAATAAAAATATAAAAGCATGAGATTTTTATATGAGCCTAATATCTTCCTGCTTTTAGACACAATTTTTGTTCATAATATTGTTATAGGTAAAAACCCTGATAATGACCGAATTGTTAATTGAGGAAGCCAAATTGTAATTAAAAGCAAAATAGATTTTATTTCACGAGTCAAAATACAATCTTAGCCACAATCGAAAGGGACAGCGTTGAGCCCGGGTCTCAGTGCAGGGTGAACGTAGATTCGGCCTCTACCGCATCGAATCCCCCAAGTGCTCAAAGTCCGTCCGGGACAGTCCAGGTTTTATACGTTTTTTCTTGCCCCGAGCAAAAGTTTCTTTGTTCCTTTCTGTTCTTTCCACATATTCATGGAGTTTCTTTCTCTGTCAGGTGTTGGACAAAAGCTTGTCCAGGTGCAGGAAGAAACCTGTTTCTGACTGGACAAAGCCGTTCTTGGAAGGACAAAAAGCAAGTGCCCAGGGAAAGATACATATTAATTCTAAGTTAAGGGAACCTGATATTGAAATCGGCAGGTTCTGGGAACCAGCTATTGAGGTGCGGGTTCTGTTATCTTGATCTCGGAGCCATTATCGGCCGCTGATGGCCTGGGTGTTCCCAGGATCGCCCAACATTTCCTTATGGCTACTCTCTTCACTTGTGAATTTCAACTTCTATTCACTGAACGTCTGGTATTTCTAGTTTGGCGAAACCGCCCTTCCTTCGGATCCCATGTGGAATTTCTAATCTTTGTTGCTACCTTTTAAAACACACTCTTATTTCTTTTCTATATGATTTCTATATAACTTAATAAACACGAATTTATTCTAATATCTATTACAATATCTTCTTATTTCCTTAAAGATTCATTATACAGAATTTTCCTCTCTCTTCATAAAAGCTGTGATGTTTAGTAGAGACCTAGAAAACTATCAACGGGGACAGGATTTCACTGTACATCGCTTGTATATTACTTGTCAGAAACAGAGAAACAGTAGTGGTTTGGCACAGTGTTTTTGTCCATAAATATCATTGTAAATGTATCAGGCCAAAGAGATAACAGCTGATATGCTGGCTCAAGCTTTTTGGTTTTGTGGGATTTTTTTTTATTGTAAGACCCATTGTAAACAAATAAATAGCAAATATAGATGCCACAAATGCTTACAATTTTTAGCTCAAGAATCATGTTAAGGTCTATATATTGTCTTTGGTATGTGGTAGAGCTAAATTTGATTAACCTGCAGTCACTACAGGCCTCTCTCATTTATACATCTGTTGATTCCACCTCTAGAAGAAAAAGTCTTTCGTAGGACTTGTAGCTGTCTGCTGGACCTCCATCCTCGGTAGGAGGGATGCTTCACCAAGGCAGTATGACTCGGAAGGTTCATGCTTCCATGTCAGCAAGTTGGTTTGCCCGGGACCATTTTTACTGCTTCCATTACCCTGCTGTGGGTCAGGCAGCCCCTGAGGGGCTTTTTCCCTCGGCACATTTCCTTTTTCAGGCCCGGGCATGGTGCTGCCCTCAGAGCAGCCCTGTTGCAGGCGCGGGGCTCCAGAGCGGAGCGCTGCAGCCTCGCAGGGCTGTGTGCTGCCGCGGGCATGCTCCATTGCATCGCTGCCACGTCTCTGGTCGGCCTGAGCTGCTCTTCACATCGCCCTCCTCCGAACAGGGCATGCACGGAGTGCCTCCCGCTGCACAAACCCTGGGCATGCTCAGCCAGCCACAAGGAAGAGAACCAGAGACAGGCTGACTGCAGCACTCGCTCACGAAGGCAAATAATGTCAAGCTAGCAGCAAATTGTTTGTTTACTTATTTATTCTGAATGTGCCAGAGTGGATGTCAAACTTAAATCCAAGGCATACCACTGTAACCTAAGCAACTGTAACCATTACAGCCACTTCACGCTTGAATAGTTTCCCTACCTTAAATTTCTGCTTCGTTTTTCTAGTTCAAATTTCCTGGAGGGGAGAGAGGGAAGAGCAAAATTTTGGAATGAATTTTAAGTGGAATTTAATACTTAGCAGATTTCTGGTAATCTGGATGGGTTGCTATTTTTGGTTTTGTTTTGGTTGGGTTTTTTGGAGGGATTGTTTGTTTGTTTGTGGTTTTTTTGTTAGCTTTAAATACTCATCTTGTTTTTTACTTTAAAAGATAAAAACTGTTATTTCATATTTCTGTTTTGTGGAGTGTATAATAGCTAATCCTGAATTCACTTAAAAATCAGACTAAAATACATTATTATTGTGCAATCATAGGAAAAAAAAAGCAAAACCAAACTTGTGTACAGCATTTTCAGACATTAGCGGAATGGTAGGATCTAGACAATATGTAGCTATTAAATCAATAATCCAGACATTGAGGGAATTCCCCAGACAGCTGTTGGATATTTCCCCTTAATCAGTAATAATAATCCAATGGTGTTTGAAATGGCATGATTGTATATTGGAATGTATTTTTAAGCTGATATTTTCTCATGCATCTCTAATAGCTCCCTAAAATATGAAGAGGACCACACAGTATTCATAGCAATGGATAACCTGTGAAAAAGCTGCTGTTTGAATATATGAAGTCTGTGCAAGTCCTTTAGCCCTTTCTGACAGACATCCTATGCTGGTTTAGCACCACTATATCTGGTATCTTTTGTTTCCTGGCAGGATAAGCCTGATGGATGTCAGTGGTGTGTGCCAGGTTTTTGTGGGATTCACATTCTCTGAACCTGAGAGAAGCAGGGAGAGAAGCAGAGAAGAAAATGATCAAAACAATTCTTATTTTATTTGCTGTGCCATTTGGTTGTGCCAAAGTAGAATGCAATATGGAGATTGTTTACCCAAAGTGATGGTGTTTTGTTTCTTTGGCCAATCAGGGCCAAGGGAGTCAGACTGTCTGGTCAGAAGACAGTCACGAGATTTTGTTAGGTTTAGTTCTAGTTCTTGTTCAGTTTAGATGTAGGTAATATGATGTAATATAGTATAGAATAATATAGTATAATAAAGTCATTAATTAACCTTCTGATATCATGGAGTCCTGCTCATCATTCTTCCTGCCCGTCGGAGTTCGCCCTTTTTACATTAAGTTTTGTGTGGCAGAATTCAGGGAGGTGTGTGAGAACCAAGTACACAGATTTTGAGGGACAACAGAGCTGGGGGATGGACAGGCTGACCTATTAAGTCTCTTCCATCTCCAGTGTCTCCAGTTTTGTTTTCATATAGATTTCAGTGCCATGGAAATATTTTTTTTCCTGTTTCTAGTAGTTGTGTAGACATATACAATACCTAGTTTCTAGGCTGGTCTATGTTATTTTTTAATATAGCTATAACCAGCACACTTGTGCTAACCAGATTCCTGTTCACAAATATAAACATTTTTCTTTGTTCTTCTCTGCTTCACTGCACTATTGGGGCTTACTTATTTCAGTGTCATCCTTCCTAACCTAATCCAAACAATAACCTTGGCTCAACAATTTAAACATATTGAATCCTCAATCAGAGTAGTTTTCCCTAGTAATACTCTGATTACAGCAGCTTTTATGTCTGAACAGGAAAGGACCTTAAACACTAAATCTCATCAGCGCTGTAAAAAATAAGTGGTGAGCATCAGTCACATTTTCTTGAAATACCACAAGTCTTTCTTGAGGCCTAATCCTTTAATCTCTGGATTTTGGGCACTTCTATTCTGATTACTAGGGATCAAAAGGTTTGGCAAATACTCTTTAGACCACTCTTCAAAGTGGCCACTGTAATATTGCCAGGTTGCTATGACAATTGTATATTTTTTTTGTTGTAGTGGTAGCTGGTTTTGGAAAAAACCCGAGACGTTAGTTTATCAATGCAATGGTCTGCCACATTGAAAATTTTTAAAAAAGCTTGTGGTCCTCCAGTATAGAGGTTCAGAGGATTTGAGAAAATGGCAATGTCAAAGTAAAGGAGAAATATCTTCCACTGATGATGGAAATTCCTCCTACTGTGTAGGAGGGTAATGGAGGGTACCCTCAGAGGGCTGCTGCAACACACAGAAAGGCTTTTCCAAGCTTGTTCCCAAAGCTACAGAGTGACCTTTCATTTCACTGCAAATGGAAATCTTATGCCATTTCCTGCCTGAAATACTGTCATGTGTGAAGTTACATAGAAAAAAGGAAAGAATTTTGCATGTCACTCATGGACCAAAATCTACTTCTTAGACCCTCCTATCAGATAGTTTTGTTAGATGTCCATTGGTCTGCTCTGGAAGTATACAGTTTTTCCCTAAATGAGATAATTTCCTTGTCGTGTTTTAAACAAAGGCTATATAAGTTGAAACAAATCAGTGGCTCCTCCTCCACAAATTTCAAATTTTACTTATTGCAAACTAGCAATAAAATTAAACTGAATATTTCCAACTAAATTTGATCACTGGGATTCCAAAAGGGTGTTACTTTATGTGTTAGATCTCTGTCTAAGGAAGACAACCCCACCTGACTTAAAGAGAGCTACCAAGGTGCTTTTGAAAAATCACTCATTTTCCGCAGAGAGGCTTTCAATTAACGGGGCAGATTTGGAAAAAGAAACTATCTTGTCACCTAGAGGGAGGGCCCTGCAGTTATAACAGGAGCAAGTTCAAATCTCTCCATGTTCTCTCCTTTTCATTTCAGCCTTCGCTGCTGGGCTGCATTTATTGTTCCTGTCTCTGCCATTGTCTGTAAGAAATCCAACTGGGTATTTAAAACCAAAACCCCAGAGCCTGAAAGAGCCAAATACTCTTGTGCTCATCATGAATATTTTATCTGCATAGGTGTGTCATCACTTGTATCCAGTTCCGCTGTACTTGGAAGATTATGTTCTGCTACACAGCATAAAATTCATTTGGAAAAAAACATTTTATACTGTTGCTTTCATGGGATTTGCCACTTTGTATATTGGAGTGCATATATCAAGGGTGAATGCAGGTGAGGTCTTTCAAAATTACTTTGCTGTGTTGACAACACTACAACAGATCTGGCCTTTACTATCAAATTGCATATTTTTATTAATTTTTCATTCAGTGAAATATTCAAAAATATTCAGTGACTATAGTGGGCTATGGCCAAGCAAATTAATATTATGTATCAAGTATAAACAAGTTCTAACATTTTCAATGTGCTAAAGTTGGCATTCAATATTGGCCTTTAACTAGAATAACATAGTTTTGTGTATACTGTGTTGCTTGATAAAATAAATGCTCATTGAGTCTGTAGTGCCAGTTCAGTCCTTGGCTTCCCTGATAATGCCTGCTCTCTGTGAGAAACTTGTGCCAGTGTAAGAAAAGGAATTCAAAGTCAAGCTCTGTGCCCCTAGGTAGACCCCCAATATGAGCACACATGACCTGTTTGTGTATTAAACTACACTGAAAAGTTATTTTGGCTTAGGGAAGGTAGGAGTTTTTTCATTAGCTGGAGGAAAAGATGTGTAGCTCCCTGTCAGCTAGGGGAGAACGCTGGTTTGTTATCTTTGCCTGTTTTCATAAACAAATGCCGACAGCAATTGTTGTTTTTGCAGAGCCAGCAGAAATTCATAGGGGATTTCTTTTTGTTGTACTGCCACACTAAAAAGAGATGTTATTTTAACAACAGAATGTTTGATAGCTTTTAAAAATACAAGGCCTAATTTTTAGGTATGCTGAGCCCCATAATTTCTATTGAAGTCAGCTCTTGCTGCAGATGCCCCAGAGCACTCTAAGGAGTCCCTCAGATTCAAGATCCAAGTACAACATTAGGGAACATCTCTGATGTAAACAAAGTCACCAGGAAAAGCACAGAGGCTTTTTTTTCTATACATGAACACAAATTTGACTGAGTCTTTTGGAAGGTACATGTATTGAATATATTCATAAACTTGTGAAGTTACCATCTCAGCAGTCAGACTAAGTAAAGGTACAAGTTAGCTTACACTAAAGGATTTCTCTAATGGAATTGCTTTGTGAGATGGAATGCAGAGGTAAGATGGCAAGATGGCAGCATACCCACTGTGGCACATTCAGGCACAGGGAAACATCTGTCCTGTGAAGAAACTATCTATGGCAAAGATAACCCCAGACTGAACACTGAGCTCAATTCCCAGGCTAGGCCCTTCTGACTTTAAAGATTTCTGTTGTGTGGTCAAAATGGGCTTTTTTCCCATATTGCAGCTAAGGTTTTCCCAGGATTTGTGCCTCATGAGGTAACAGTTAATGGAGAAAGTATTATTTTAAAAAAAATAAACAAACCCCCAAAGAAACCCAAAAAACTAAAACACTTAAGAAGCACTTCAGATTTCAAATCCCTAACAAAAACAAGTACATAATAGAAAATGTATTAGTTGCATTTGCAAATAAAATGCAACCCTACTCCATCCCATCACATCTTATTGTTTTCTTTCTCAAGCAAAGATTAATCCCTTCTTAATTTAGGTGTTGCATATTCATTGAGTGTTTTAGGACAGATATACCAGCAATGTAGTGGCAGATAAGTGACTCTTCAGTCCTTTAAAATTTATTGTCAACTGGTTTATTAGCATTATTAAGTGAATGTCTGTGTTCAAATGTTCTGAACCTTTAGTTAAGAAGGTAGAAGGGAATCAAAAACTGGCATAAGTTAATTTTGAATTAATTCAGCTCTTACACCTTTTACTGTCCTGAGTAAAAGGAGCACTCCAAAGGTGTTGAAATTCAGAGACTAGGTTGTGGGTTCTTTTCTGTAAAACCTGATGAAAAGGAAAAGATCCATTAAAGCAGCTATTTTGTTTACTTAGATTTGGACATTCTTCTTCAGTGTTGGCAGCTCAGATTTTGCAAGATCATGCCACTGCATAAGAAGCAGCAAGTGGGATGTAGAGATAAAAGCAACTGTTTGCTATCAATGAATTCTTACTGTAAAGAGATAACTTGAAGAGTGAAAATATTAATTGTAAAATGATTGCTCATATCAATAAATTGAAAAATTGACCTTTAAGATTTAGTGTTAAGTTGCATTTAATAATTTTTTAATGCATGTTAAACAGCTCTGGTTATAAGCATAATTCTGCAGTACTTCTTTTCATTGTAAATTGAGTCTTAAAAGATACATAAGTAGAATTAAAACTTAAAATAATAAATTCTGGACTGAGAGTGTCATAAACTGATACCTCCAGAACAGTGACTTCACTTTTGTGAAGATCACCCGTCTATCATTCCTTAACCAAGCTGAACTAACAGCTGTATTGCAGAAGATAGCCTTAATGCAAAATTAGTCCAAAAGTGCACTAAAACCTTACACAGCTGATATAACTGTACTCACTGCTACTGTACTAGTGTAGTACTGTAGCTACTGTACTCACTGTAAAGGCACTGTTTGTAGAGGAAGTCATTATCTCTGATCTGAATTTTAATGCGTTCAGTGACAACAAACATCAAGACGTTTCCTAGGACCTAGCTAGTTAAAAGTAATGTGTGATGCTGGTCGTGGAAAGTTGATGAAGTTATTTATAAATCTTTCTCCTCTCTTTAAATATTAGAAGATTAATTCAAGTAGAAGTGGAGTAGTTTTAACCTAAAATCAGGTCAAGGAGATACTGATTACAATAAAATCATCGTAATATTTTGTAACAACCCAACTTAGCAGAGGAGTTTCTGAGACAGTATCAGACTCTCAGGGGTTTGCTTACAGCATCCTTGGTTTCTGTTCTCTTGCTAACAGCTCTGCAGTGGTGGGCCTGAGTAATTCCTGTGTTCTGCTCTGTTCACTGGCCTGGGGCACAGTACAACACTGTCTGTCCCATGTGCAGAGGAAATCAGAGAAAGAACTTTGGCTGATTTGGGAGATGATGCTAGAGATCATAAGAACTGAGCAAAAGGAAGCCATCTCCAGAAGAGATTGTCAGAGCTCATTTAGCCTTGGTGAATGATCTAAAGAAAGGGTCTCTAAAGCCAGGTTGGGACAGCAAAGAGGGCTGTTAAGAGTTGAGCTCACAAATTGTGAGTAGCAATGAGCAGGGTTAGTGGAGGTTTGCCTGATGACTTTCAAATCAAGCACATGAAGAGAAGAAATCACTTCACCAGCACGCAGTGTAAAATTAAGGACTTCAAAAATCTTTGTAATGTATTGCTTGTGAAAGAGGAAAAAAGCTGGTAATGTCAGTGAAAAATAAGTTCATTTTTCCTTTTTATATTTGAAATAGTACAGGATGAAATCATGCATCCTTTCCCTGTGCTCTTCTGGCACCTTGACCAAGTGCTGGCCTGTAGCAAGGAAACCACCTCCACTAAGGCTTTGGTTTATTTTCCAGCCTTTCCAACTGTGTTGCCATTAACCATGAAGTTGCATCTAATGTTATTCCATGCTGTGTATAATTGTGTTTTCCCTTATGTGGTCAGCTGTCCAATAGGAAATGAAAATTAACTTCCTCTTTTCTAGGCTGTGTTGAACAACATTTTGATAAGTGCCAGGCACTTGTGTTTCTGAGCACTCAGTGTTTCACAGAGCAGCACCCAGGTTTGTGCCAATGGAGTTTTACAAAGCTACTCGAGTGACAAGGGCAGTTGTCCACCTGAAGGGGCTATGCTGAAGAAAGCAATACTTGTGTAAATCTGAAACATATTTTTCCCAACTTGTGTAATATTTTTGTAGAGCTCATCTAAAAAAGATTTGAGTTTTGTTGGGGATTCATTCTAATGTTGGAGCTCTGTTTCAGAAAAGTGGTTAAGCTCATATATAGTAACAAGCATGTGAGCTAACTATGTTGCTGATTGAATTTGTTTCATCTCTTTTTGTTTGGAAATTGATCCATCTTCTGAAATACTGCTCATGCTAATAAAAAGATATTTATTTTTCCAGAAAGCCATGCTAGTTGAGTTAGTGCTTGCCTTTAAAGTTTGGTTTCTTCTGGCAGAGGGAATAGTTTAAATTGTGTCTGGGCTACAGAACAAGTAGAACAAATTTCGTAATGAGTATATAAGAGATTTGAGAAGCATATGTAGTTCCTGCAAGTAATATGAGGCACCCTGTTTTATTGTTTTAACTATGGCTATGCTGTACTGTTCGAGATTAAAAACTATTTCTCCTTTTGCTTTAAATCTGTTCCTAATGTTTCAGTTTGTAAAATTATTTATCCTTTGAGTTAGTAACATGGTATGAAACAGTACTGTATCTTTCCAAGTTCTTTTAGAATTTACTTTTTTACATGAGTTTAGCTCTGTTTTTAGAAGTGTTCATATTAACTGTTTTCTACTTGAACTCCTTCACTTGCCTTATCTATTTCTCAAGTTTTTCTATTCTGTATGTATTTTTTCTGGCAGAGACTAAGATGCAGAGACCCACTTTGGGACTGGTGCTGTGTGATCTGGAGTCTTTGCAATGCATATTGTAGTCATTGACACAGGATAGACCTGAGCTCATTAACTCAGCTTTGCACTCATGCTGTGATATTTGTGTCTAGGTGACTTTAAGCTTTTACTCTTAAAATATCTCATTGTTGCTGCCGCTGGTTCTGCTTCATGAGAGCTTTAGTCCACAGACAGTTCATGTAACAACCAAATTTTTGTGTTGTAGGTCAGCTGGTGTTCATACACTCATCACTAAAGCAGACAAAATAGTGGCAGAAATAGTGAGAAACTGCTCCTTTGGTAGAGGGAGAAAAACTGAAGAATGGAACGGGCATTTCATTATCTCAAACACCAGAGAGTGCTGACATTGCGATGTGTTGGCACATGCGTACAGTCTGACAATAACAGCTATCATGCCCAAATTTCCATGGTATTTATTCATAGTAATCCCTCTTTCTCAGTAAAAAAGCGAGGTTTTGGTGACTTTTCAGAATTTGTTTTCTGCCAAAAACTATGTATCTTAAAATCTGGATTCCGCTGAACTCCCTGGCTAAGACCGATCTGTTTGTTTGTACTTTGACCAAAGGATTACATTGATGGTTTCCCAGGATCCAAAATTGTATTTAATCTGTTTACAGTGATACATATATTATTTGAATGAGAAAGAGGGAAATGAAAGTGCCCATATCTACATCAGCTGGTAGCTGTTCATAGGAAGCAGCAATTACTGTCTAGCCTTCTTCCCCGGGAAAGCCCTCCCGACTGCTTTCTGTACCACGGAGCTGTGCCCTGCATGGCCACACAAAATAGCAAATAAAGCACCACAGAGCAATAAAAACTAGTTGGGGAGGGGTAGATTAATAAGAACGACAATAATTCCCGCATGAACAGGACTGAAGCTAATTTCAGTTGCAGTTGTCAAACCAAGCTAAACTGGCAGGGGAAGGAATGTGTGTTTATAATCAGTAGCTGTGCACTTGCAGCAGAGGAGGGACTTGGGCATGGCACACTTGGACAGTCTCACCTCTTCCAAATTCGTTAGCCTGTATAGTATCCTGCATTTTTCCTCTTTGCTTTGTTTGGTCCCAGCTCACATGGATGTGTGAATCATCCAAGGGGAAAGTTTGAGAGATGCTGTGTGTCAGGTCAGTCCAGGTTCATTCACTGTTTATCCTTAGAAAGCCAGTAACACTGGTGTGTAAACAATGGGGGAGGGGAAAGGAAGGTTTAATAAGACAATCAGGGTTAATCTTTTCTTTCAATATTGCATGTAATTTGGTTTTCTGATTATACACTAAACAACAGTTGTATTTTCTTTAATTCATTTATATAAACACAGCAGCCAATTAATATTCCTGCACTCTTTGTGTTGTGAAGGGTGCAGAGAGAAAACCTTTGTTATTTTTCTAGTGCTAAATCTGTTCATGTTAAACCATATTCCTTTACACAGCAACAGCAAAGTAAATGACAGCATAAATTCAATCCAGAATGCTTGATAAATTGAGAGGAGTTGTTTACCTAGTGTATGAAAAAGTGCCTTGGGGATGGGTTTTATTGCAATCTGCATAGTCATCCATATTCCTATACTGTCTGTGCTCATGTTTGTGAGTTGAACATATACAGTAATTTAGCATTCAGATAATCCCACAGCTATAATCCAGACAGATTTAGCTCAAATTTCTCTGGGATTTCTATTATCTAGATTTAGCAATGTGGTGTTGACTGGATATTTTAAATTGCTGCAAATGCTTTTTTTTCTGCAATAAACAACATATTTTGATGTTCTCGTAATTGAAGCTGTAGATTCTTTCTGGCATTAACCACATATAAAAAATGTATCTTTGTGAGGACAGTGATTGCACAGCTGGAGCATGCTTTTAATGGATTCCAACTATTTGACTACATACCACATAAGATCATACAATGTTTATATGAGTATCAGGATAACATATGTGAAAACACTAATAAGAATTATCTGAAGAACGTTTATCTCCACACATCCATTCTCTGAAAATGAACTCAACTGCTTCAATTTTAATAATGTTTTATTACAATATATTCTACAGTATAATAATACAGAGCCTGACTCTCTTACTGCACTTTCCCTAAGTAGACCATAGCTTTTGCTGTTTTTGGTTTCCTCAGACATAACTTCTAGTCTTTCTCGCTTAGCAGTTTTGAGGAAAAGAGGGAATCTGGAGGGAAGAAAGAGCATCATTATCCACATGAAATAAGGGGATATTAAGCCCAAGTGCACTGGGTACCTTTCACACATCACTTTGTCATATGTTGCTCTGATTAAGTGCAAATGTATTCAAGGGAGCAGAGCAGACACTGTAAAGGGGGTCCAAATGTTCTTATACCAAAAATGACAGCCCTCCCACACGCGCTAGCATTGGTGGGGCTGCAGGAGTAAGAATGCTTGTGTGGGAGATTTTTAGGAGGGAAGTGTACTGTGGGAAAAATTGCAAAGCTGCTTCTTCTACTGGAGTAGCTGGAGTGAGAGTGTCTGAACTGAGGCAAACAGCAGACCAGGCCAATGCATGCTCTGTGCTCTGCCTTGTAATTGTGTTGCAAATGCACCAAGTACATTATTCACTCCCAGGCCAGATCTTCTGTGAAAAGGTTTGTGCACACTTGGCAATAATTTGATGCTAAGATTGTGTCATCCATAAGTGTCCCAGAAATTCAAAATAAGCAAACCAGTTAGAAATATTTGGAAAACAAACTATTTGGAACCATTTATGGGATTTAGGAAGCTGTGTGTCATATTTTTGTTCCCTAAACTGGAGGATTCAGTAAGTAAGTTCAGGTATGCATCCCCATCATGCTGTAGTCCAAGTGCCTTCTTTGACTGTGCATTACTGCCAGCCCCAGTAACTGTGAAAATCTTGAGAGGTATCTTCAATGTGAAGAAAGAGGATGTTCATTTAATCAGTTGTGATAAAATTCTTCCACTTATAAAATTTATTTGCTTAGTCCCCAAGCAACAGGTTCCCAAGAATGATGAAAAAAACCCCAAAACAACATGAGAAAGCGTGATGAGAAAGACTTTTATAGCTAACAACCATAATTCTGGGTAAAAACCTTCTGAAAGAAATATGCTCTGTCTGTGTGGCAGTACTTTTGGTTTCATACTTGCTCTGAGTTACTCTTTGCAGTACTACAGCAGCTGGGTTTCAGAAGCAGCAGCAGCGCTTACATTCTTGCCATGAAAAGGAGTCTGAGTGTTCACTCTCCTCACTTCAGTGCCCTGCTAAAGCAGTGGGCCTGCTCCTGTTGCACTAAAAGCTGTCTGAGAAGTTATATTTATGTTCAAATAGCTATCAATATCTGTGTTTGATCCCTAATAAGTCAGAACTATGAAGCTGTAATGCCAGTGAGGTGGAAAAGCCATCTGATAGCTCTTAAACTGCTCTTCTTCCAGACGGTGCCTCTGGCACCAGCCATTGGAGCTGGGAGTTTTCAAGACCCAGATTTTTTCTTTCTCAGAAGAATTTCTTTAGACCCTTAAAGCGTAATATCAAAAACCCCCAATGAGCCGAAGTGTTTAAAATGGACCTGACATAACCATGTATTTGCTGCATCTTATTTGAAAAGAAGTATAAATCAATTTCAAGTTTTACAGTCAGTGTCTGAGGAAGTTGCCAGTGCACCCACAGGCCTTCTCATTGCTGCACATAGCAGCTCAACCCACCAGACTCACCAGTTGGGTTCTGGCCACCTGCTTTATTTTCCTTTGCATTTTTTTTCATCCTATTATAGCCTGACCTCTCATTCAGCAATTCTTTTGAATCATGCTGAGGACACTTTTCCTCTCTCCCTTTGGATTTCCTCCAAATTTGAGATGAAAATGCATCTCAATATACCGTCTTCCGAAGTTATTAGATCCAGAGCTTGGTGATGTCTACTGGGCTTAGGTGAAGTATCAGACCAGCAAAGAAAGACCAAGAAATGAAAGAGCACCATGTAAATATTGACAGATTGTTTTTATGAGTAAGCTATGATTATCCTTCATTAATTTGTCTGCTTTCAGAAAGAGAGGAAATGCTCAATAGCAGAATAGTATCTTCTGCAATAGACAACTGTGTGCTCAGATTGTTAAAATTTCTATTCAAGAAATCCCTCAAAATGAAAGAAAAGTAAGAAAAAAACATACTCTCGTACAGAGAGGCAGATCTGCATGTTTAAAAGTAACACCAGTGTGTTCTATATCTGTGTCTGTAATTTGAGATTAAATACACTGTGGATAAGGTTAAAAACATAATCTTTTCTAACCACCTACCGGGCATTTGTGCAGTATATTGTTTCCTCTCTGACAGTTAAATTGCTAAAGTAATAAAGCTCTATAACTGTGCCATGACAGTGTTTGTCCTCTAACATGGCTGTGCAACTGCTTCACCTTCTCTAAGCTGCACCAGCACAGTGATGGCAGAATCTGGGCCTGTAATATTCCTTTTTGATAACATTTCTGTAATCAAACTGTGTTCCAGTAGCAGAGCTGATATCTTTCTATCCCCTCCCTTACCTTGGTGCTGGAGGAATAAAGCAACTCAAACTAGTCAATTGCTGCAATTCTGAAAACAGATTTTCTGTGCACAAACTTGCCATCTGCACAATCATCCTTTTCCTCTTCAAGTAGCAAACAGCCACAAGGTACTGAGCCCCCTCTCCGTGTTGCAGAGGAAAGAATCCCAGCCATGGCTTTGGTAGCTGAGACCTGCTGGTTTTTTTTAAATCATTGAAGTATTTTCTAAGATGCTCTTCTTTCTATGTACTTGGCTGGTGTTATGGTGACCATGAGTGAATATATCAAGTTACTGGTATGGGAGTAGCCCTGCCAGGAAGCCAGAGGGCACGGTCAGTGCTAACTGTTTTTAGATGCCTGAACAAGCTCTAAGTTGGGTGCCTGCTAAGTTAATAAAAGGACTAAACATTATTTCTCCTACCTCCTGTGTATGGACAGAACACAGCCTGTATCTGAGGCAAGCCTTACTCCTGGGCTAACTGGCCCTTACAACAGGGTGTAAATAGCAATATTCTAAAACTATGGTTAGAATTGTTGAGTTTGGGTTCTGCTAGAATTTGAGGAGATGACTTTTGAAAAACTGAAAGGGAAGAAACTAAGAAAAAAAGCAAACAGAGAAATGTCCCAACATAGGAAATTTGTATGAACAAAATGTGATCAATTAATTCTCAAAGTTAAAGCAAGTGACCAGAGGGAAGCTGCCCCTACTTCCTTTCTTCTTAATGCTGAAAGAGATCTGTTCCTTGCTTCATGAAGGAAAGAAAATTATTTGAGTCAGGAAAATCAGGTTAGGAAGGTGACCTGCCAATTTATTTATTTTACTTTTTGCGTGGTGGTAGAAAAGATCCATCTGCAAAGTGTACTGGTTTGTGAACTGAGCCACTCCACTAGAAATTATTCGGATGAAAAATGCTGAAAATCCCTGAGCACCATCCCAAATAGTAAAATCCAGTATTTTATTAATTATAAACCCCGTGCTTTCCTCCTATTCCCAGATGATATAAGTCATAAAGTGGCAGCTTTTAGGTAAATTTCCATAATTTCACACATAATATTTGTTTAAAAGGTATTCAAATACATGAGTCATCTCTTAGGTTCACTTAAAAACAGCAGAGGACATTAAGTGCTCTCTTGTATTAAAATTGATACCTTTTTTTCTTTTTTCTTTCGAATTGTTAGAGCAATGTTAGAAACCTGATAGCGTGGTAACAGCTGTTTCTTGGCTCTGTGTGGTATTGATTTGTAAGAGTAGTGATACAGAACTGTTCAGCTAATTAAGACATTGATAAAGTACCTTGATACAGGATGCCATTCTTCTCTTATCTAAACTGATTTGATACTGGGTTTCTTGCTGAGCACAGTTAAGACCGCAGGTACTGAGAAGACCATCAGCACCGCTGCTGACTCATTCGCGGCCGTGCTCACTGATACGGGAGCGCTCCCCAGCCTTTTCCTCCCACCACGTTCACCGGCTGTTGTCGGCCCAGGCAACAGGTTCTCTCACCTGCTCTCTGGCTTCATCCCCATCTCACTAGTATCTCTCTCAATAGCCTAATTTTGGCTCTGAGCTACATCTAGTGCTTAGATAGGATAAGATTTCAGCCTCATGGATGATGAACAACATTTTCTTTTCAAAGGTTCTTGGCTCCAACCCCACAGAAGGTTGCTTTAGCCCAACAGAATAAAGTTTTGTCCTTCAGACAGCTGAGCCAGTTGCCTTACTTTAGCACGCAGTGTAGTTGTTGTACATGTTCCACAGAAGGCGTTCCGCTCACAGCTTCTGTTTTGCACCTGGAATCTGAATGTGCTGCTGACATTAGGACCCCACAGTACTTTATAAAGGCAGATGAAGGCATCAAGAATCTGGACCTTTGTACAGTATCCTAAATAAACCATCTTTCATTTCTTATATTTCACCCTGATAAGAGAATGTAATGTCTGTACTCCACTGAGCTCCATGCTGGTGAGTAAAACTCTGCGTGAAGCTTATACATTCATGCAAATAGATAATATGATTTTTTCCCACCTTGATTCAGATTATAAATCAATGAGATTTAGTCCACCACTCCTTATGAGGAATTCTGCAATCACATATTCATGCTGAGGAAAAATTTTCAGTGAGATTTTTTTCAAGATAAGCCTTTGCCAGCTATTGGAAGTGTAATCATTGCAGAGCCACTAACATTTTCCTGTTCCATATCAAATGCATCACCAATCTGCCCAGCATCTTTGTCAGTCATTTAGAGTGTAGCAGACAAAAATAATATTTTTAGAATTATTATTGGAAGAATTTATGGTCTCTTATTAAATGAAAGTGATTTCAATATATGAACAGCATTGGGAGGAACTGCCAGTTTGAAAACTCACACCAGACCTGTGTGTGTAATGTTCTTGTCTCGCAGGAAGTAGTGGGAGTACTATGTGAAAAAGAGTTGTTCACAAGTCAGAATCCTTAGGAGCTCTCAAGATGACTCTTCCTGCATTTTGTGATGTTCTGCTAAAAGAAAGTTCCTCTTTCCCCTTCTTGAGCCTTTTTATGTCACAAACTGTGCACACAAAGGCATGTGTGTAACAGCTCACACTGGTTGCTCAGCAAACGATGTAGAGTAGGATCAGGTACAAAACAAAGGTTCCACTCATGATGGCGGTTACAACAACAAATCTCAGTGCAAAATAATGGTAATTATTAAAAGAAAGGTATTCTTAAAACTGTCTCTGTTGTTAAAGGCTGATTTATCTTTCCACACTATAATGAGACGAATACCAGACAAGGCTTTGCATTGCCTTTGCTCACAGCTTAACTGGAATCACAAACAGTTTTCATAATGAAGTATACAGCCTGCAAAAAAATTGTGTTCTAAGTGTGTGCACAGGCCCTGTTGTTCCAGACTGTACTTCTTTCCCAAAGTGTGCACTGACAAGCTCTTCAGTGTGTTTATTACTGTACAATAGTGTGAGCCAACTGATGTTTATTATTGGCTGTGCAATAGGTCAATGCAGAGTTTCACCACAACAAGGTACATTCTGGTACAGGCTGTGCATGAAGGGCACTATCCCTTATGAATCAGATGAATGGGGAGAACCACCTGCACCTTAGTAGGGATGTGCTGAGCACCCACCTCAGCCTCAGGGGAGAACAGTTAAAGTGGCAAGTCCTGTCCTTGTAGTCTCCAAACACAACCACTCTTCTTTTTCCAGGCCTCTGGTGAAGGAAATCCTCCTCATGTCCTGTCTCACTCCATATAGCTGCACTAAGGCCAACTGCAATTCCTGATATGCATATTATGCAGACTAATTACATCTATGTAACATAATAAATACATGTGTATTATACCTGTTATGTTCTTAGAGCAAAGATGCTGCCATAAAAATATGCACCAGACTGCTCTGTACAAAGACAGATGGTATTTATTCCCTATTAATTAATATTGCATGCGGGATTTCCTCCCTCTTTAAATATCTTGAACATCCGTTTTCAAAATTTAAATATACACATACAGATTCTTTTTGTTTTGACAGCTGACTGTTGTATTTTTTCTCCATTTAACATAGGTGGCCTTGGTTTGTTCTTACAAGTGCTATCTTGTGTATCTTCAGTCTACCTGTCATTATTACAGTTCTCCTTTCTACTTAAATCAAGTTAATAAATTAATTTGATTAATTTAAAGATTAAAAGCAAACAATGGTGCAAACCCTCCTGAAATTTAGAGAATTAATAAATTAGATTTGACAGGTTTGTGTCTGCAGGTTTTGTCTTCACTGGCCATGACCTTATTTAATAGTTTGCTTTTTCTCAGTCACATGTTTCAGAATAACATTACACATAAGGATGAAATGCAGCCACTGCTGAAATTTTATTGTTCAGTGTAACTTGTTCACAAGTGCTCCTGGAGACACGTGGTCTTTGTCTGCTGTTGTAGTTTTACACTGGAACATTTCTGCCTTACAACTAGAGCCACACATAGACATGGCTAAAAACAAAAAAGCAATGGCACTACCATGGATATTCCAACCCCATTGCTTTAAGGGATACTTTAAAGGAAAGTAGGCCAAAAACTTGACCTATTTTAAAAGACATGGCAATCTGTTCTTTTAAAAAAAATCTTTCACACTTCATTGAATCCTTCTCTGTCTCCTATGCCATGAAAAATATTGTACAGTAGCAAGATTCAGAATTCTTCTCTGTTACCCATACAAACAAATATTGCAAGCTGAAATCTGCAGTTTAACAAATTTATTTTTCTGCATCACCGATCTTGAAAAAGAAATCATCTTAAAAATTACCAAATGCATATGTTGAACTAATGAGATGTAACTAACTAAAATTGCTACATCACTGCACTTTCTCTATAGTGTTAGTTGCAATGGATCCATTTGGCAACCAAGAAGTCTTAAGCTCCATAAAGGATTTTTGCTTCTAGGAACTTCAGTGTTTTGAATTAAAAAATCAGAAGCAGTGAGCCACATTTCTCAGTTATTTTGCTGTTTGAAATCTGGCTGTGAAACTCTGTTTACTTTGTGTTGGACTCCTGCCAGAGGAGGCTTGGTTTTAGCAGATGGTCGTGGAGTGGAGGCCAGACGTTTTCCTGCTGCGTCCTGACGAGGCACTGATAGCAGCGCTCCCAGGCGAGGCACTGATGCCTTCAGCAGCCACCGAGGCTGGAGAGCAGGCACTGCTGACACAAAGGTTGGGAAGAGTCCATGAAGCAGCCCCTGGGGCAAAAGACTTTGTGGAAAAGAGGGTCCTGAAATGGTGCTCAGAAGTGGTGGAGCTGTCAGACAGAAGAGATGAGCAGGGGAAGAGCTGGAGTTTTGACCAAGAGGAACTGAAGTGTTAAAACCAGATGGGCATAAACCAGTACTGAGGAGATGTGATTGCTTTGATCTTTGGCAGGACACTCTTCTGCCTTGTCAAGAAGAGACTTGAAAGAAGAAGGTCCAAATGGAAGGCTTTACTATAGTGTGGGTTTACCTGTCTGGTCTACCTGCTGCAGGGAGTATTTTCCTTTTCCCCATTTCTGGGTGGGGGCAACTTCTCTCAGAACAAATATCCTTAATATGTCCTCGGGCTGAGTTTGATCTTTCAAGATGCTGTTTGGTCTCAAGATGAGGAATCAAAGGGCAATGCCATAATTGCAAGCACTTGCGTATCGCTGGATTGCTGCCTTGGCAATTTGCGTACAGGAGAAAATGCAAACAAATTTCTCAGGAGGCTGTATGACTTGGAAATCTTCCAAAAATCCTTCAGACATCAGTAAGGTTACTGATCATCCATAGTTTATGTGGGGATTCAGATCTTGAACCAATGTAGCTAAAATTCACGGTTCCCATGCCATATGGCTCTGTGTTTGGGGATTTGGTGCTCTCCCATTCCCTGCTATCAGATACTTGGAACTACTGCATTAGTGTGTCAGGCTAATTTGGGTGATGATTTTGTGCAGGTGGCAAGGCCCTTGTGAACTGCAGCTGACCCCTTCCTTGCACTCCAGCCAACCTGCAGGTAGGCAATGTTGGATTTTGAATGCTTGTGCCTTTCCAGTTTACTACTGGATCTCAAAAGGAAAGAAATCCCAGGAAGACTGAAGTGTTGATTGCTTTGCTACATGTCACTTGCATATATTTTTCCCTCTTTGGCCACTATTCACTCAGAATCTCTCCAAAACTGAGTCTCAGTATAAGAGACAACTGACAAGATCAGGCATCTACATAGGGGTCTGACTAAAAAGATTATTCCCTGAGCTTCTACCTGTGGAGCATCAACATTCAACAACCCCAAAAATGGGGAACAAATGGTTTAAAACCTCATTCAGCCAAGTAGCAAACATTAGCATTTCTTTCAGTGAGAGCCCTTCCTTCCTACTTATCAGTCTTGTACAGGACAGTCTGAATCACCACTTTTATGATCCACTGTCCACTTCTATGTAGTTTTCTTAGGCTGTAGTAGTTGCTGCTTTTTTCTATCTTATTGACTTCTTCCAACTTGAAGTCAAGAATGCAGTATCTAGGAACACCACACTCCATTTTTAACAGCTCAGCAGCTGAGCCCATTTGACATTACACAGAGACGAAGATTTATTGTACTGTACAGAGAAGCCAGTCTACAGAAATGAAGTTTCAAAGTATCTGTATCATCAAAGAACATGGACAGACCTTGGGAATTTAATCTGATCATCATTCCTTATGATGATCCAGTGATCTGTGTCTTACCTAAGATGCAAAATGCCACATCCTTCTCTGACCAGCCCTGGAGAGCCATAGCCAGGCTGGGAGCCTGGGCCTTGCTGTCTTGCGCCTCATGATTGTGCACATTCGCACAGAGGAGGGGCTCATATCCCATTCATTAGCACCCAAAGGTGCCATGCAGAGGTCTGAAGCCTGTTTCCATCACTAGGCAGAGGGGTGGTTAATGCTCTTCCTTTGCTAGAGAAGGACTCATGATCATGGGGCTTACCTCAGACTTCCCCAGCACGTTTTTAACATTTCCTGTTGCTTGCCAAGTGGCCATACTGTGCACCACACAATGCTCACTCCCACTCAAAACAGATGCTGCAAGACCCAGAAAAGCTTAGAAAATTTCTGGTCAAGCAGGCTTTCATTGTAATTAAAGTAGCCCCCTTTTCACTGCCTGGTTTGAGCACAGACCATTTTCTTCTGTCAGCTAGGATGATGTGAATTTGAAGCTGGGCTAACCAGCTTTTTTTTTTTTCTTTTTCCTTTTTAAATTTTTTTTTAAATTTTTTTTTCCTTTAATAATTGAAATCATAAAAGCTGAAGTTTCATTAAAATTTGTTAGATGAATTACTAGTTATTGCTCTTTGATTTTACAGATCCTACAAATGAAGTACACATGGAGATAAGAAAATAAACACAACCAGAGCGAAATGTCTTGGGCATAGCTCAGGATACACAGAGAAAGGCATCCCTGGGGAAGAAGAGTTGCAAAAAGGCATCAAAATGGAGTTCACTGAACTGGCGTTTAAAGCTTGTGGGAAGTGTCTTTCTTTAGCGAACCTTTAAAGTCAATTGTCCTCAGAGAATCTGCTTCCTGTTTGTCTTGAGGATAAAGATACTGAGATTCCATCATTTATCTGGCTCATACCTCTGACTGTGCAGGTCCCTGGCCCTGTGCTAGACAAGAGGCAGCAGATTCCTCTCCATGGACAGGAGAGTGGGAAAAGTGCCTTCCCCTCGGCTGCAAGCTGGAGAAAGGGCAGTGAGGCATTCCTCCCTGAAAGTGAGAGACACTGTATTCCCCAGCTGTCAGACACAATCCATTATGGAAAAAACAAAACAAAGCCACGCTGAACTACAGCAGAGAAAATCCTGGAAAATGGGTTGGACAGTACTTAAGCACAACTTTTCCCCACAGAGAGGGCTTGCGTTAGATCCGAAGCTCCAGAAATGGAGAGAAAATAAACAGAGCTTTTGGAATTAACCTGGTGAAATGGAGATGCTCCCACCCATCACAGGACAGCACGGTGGAGGTCGTCCTCATGCAGACAGCCAGCTCTTTCTCCAAAATGGCTCTTTCATTCTCTGTTGAAGATCATCCTCGGATGAATATGTCTGTCCAGCACAGGAGACTTGCAGCGCTCTTGAATTAGAAAAGACATGAATTTTAGCACTAGTACAGCAACATCAGTTTTCTAGACAAGTAAAATCTGCCTGCAGAAGGAGAGAGGAAGCCCCCACCTACTCACAGTTCAGCTGCTGTGCTCTTCCACAAGGGCAGATGTTTGGTAAATGGGGAAGAACAGGAAAGATCCTGATCCTGCCAATACTAGTCTGATTTCTGATATGCTTTAACTTTCACATGTGTCTTTCTTGACAGTAAGGGGACTTAAAATTAACTCATTTGTATTACTTTTGGTGTGTTTCTTATACAGTGCTGACCAAGAGCTAAATGTCTGCATCAAATTAAGGTTTTCAGAACCACAAGAACTCCAGCAGATGGTTGTAGTGGTCCTTGGTGGATAATCCCTGGATATGTCAAGTCAGTTCATCTCATAGCAGTTAAATAATTCTCTTCAGTATCTTCAAGTTAATTCTGTCAGCACGAGCTCTTTGTTGACACAGTAATTCTGGATCTGCTTGTTCTTTGCTGTAGTTACACACGGCCACATAAACTGTGTGTGAGCTGCCACCATCTTTGCCCATTTTGCACAGGTGCACGATACTGTACGAAACACGAGGCAAATTCAGCTGGTTGTGTAGGAGGCAGCCAAAATGGCCCCCATTTATGAACCTTTGAGTGTGTAAAGGGCAGGACTCCCCCCACTTGGTGTGGATACAGGCACATGGCAGACCTGTGCCAACACCAGGGGAGCACCAAGGGGAATTGCTCCGAACAGGAAAAGGCTTGTGGAGAGCAGAGAGTGAGCTTCTCTTCTGTACTTCTATACAACACAGCCCCATTTCTTCTAAGTATCACACTGTGAAAAAATGTTAATTTTTTATTTACTGCTAGGCCTGAGAATGAAATATGTTCTTTACTCAAAAACAGGACCCTGATCTCATTTTGGGCTTTTGTAGAATCTTGTTTTGGGCCTGATGCTCAAACCCAGCAATTACAGGCTTATACTTGGAAGGCTTCACACCAAAGGCACAAAAAAAAAAAAAAAAAGTATTTTTTTATAGAAAAATTGATTGATAGTGAGATATGGGAGCAAAAACATAGCTTTGGAAGCCCATGGACCATTTTGACCTCCAAAATGCAACCTGGGAGTCTGGCTCACTTGTTTAATCTCTGTGCCAGTTTAATCCCATTCTGCCCTAAAACCCCTGGTGTGATTTCAGGGTGCCACTGGTGGCCTTTGGGTGCCAGCCTGGCATGGTATTGCAGATTTTGCAGAAGAGAAGTGACTCTTTTCTTTTTTTGGGGGGGGTCACATGATGACCATACAGCTGTAAATAAACATGATTAAAAGGACATGTCTGGGACCTAAATTAATGAGGAACTAAATAATAGACTTATCTTCCAGCTGCTGGTTTAGACTGAAGGCAACACTGAAATTATGTGTATTTTTTACAATTTATTGAAATGGTCTGTGCTTCTGCAAACATGATGCACATCTGTTGAAACTTATTCTGAGGTGTAGGGCCATCATTTTCAATCTGGGACAATATATAGGCGTTGGCCAGAATGATTTTATGGCTTGGATCCCTGTGGGTTAAATTCTGATCAGGCAGATATGACAGAGTCCCACAAAAGATCTCAACAGAAGCAACCCTGGCTGTGTTGATTACAGTTGCCATTAAGTGGAAATTGCCACAAAACTAAAAAATATCACCAAGGACATTCACCCTTGTCTTCCTGTGCCAGCTTACCTGAATACTGATGTATTTTTCTTGCAAAAAGCATAGCAGTTAGGATTTAAAATTGATTACTTTTCTGTTTACTTCTGACTAAAAATTTTACTTTTATTTTTTTCCTAATTTTTAAAATGACTTTCAGAAATTTTCAATTATCATTAAAAAACATTTTTAATAAGAGGCAGGAACAAGATTAGTTTTTTTGATTCTGATGGGAGGTTTTGTAAGGGGAAGATCACCATCATTGTCATAGCCATTAATGTTCTGATTTTGGAGCAGTGGAGACATAAGCAAATATTTATTTTTGAAAGGCCTTCGCTTCGGTTGATGACAAAATGTTCATCTCCTAAATTTAGCAATGCTGTGTCTCCACGTATATATTTATATTATTAGTCACCTTTAAACCCACATTTTCTGTGATCAGCACAAGCTAGGCAGTCACTGCATCCTTGTGTCAGAGGGGGTACCTGCATGTCCATGTCCCTGCAAAGTGGGCTGAGTGTCCAAGTTGTGAATTCCAGTAGGAACAGACCAGAACTGGAATGGCTGGGAAAAGAGGGGCAACAGGGGGGGAGCTTTGTTACCATAACCCTACAGGGAAGGGTTTGTTACCATAACCCTACAGGGAAGAGAAACAATAACCATGGAATATCCAGAGCTGGAAGGGACCCACATGGGTCATTGAGTCCAACTCCTAATAATGACTTTAATAATGGTCACCTTGTATCATCGTCCCTGAATTTAGGTATTTACCTGTCCACTATCCCAGGCTGTGCAGTTCCCCTGGCTTTTTAAATTAAAAGTCACGATCTAAAGGAGCAGAAGTACGGCTTGTGACTGTAGTTTAGAGAAAGCAGTTGTGGTAGCTGCACAATTTAAATTTTGGGAAATGTTTTCACAGAAAGGTTGTAGGTAAAGGCTGGTGGGACTAATGGCAGCCCGGCCCCACTTATGTCTAGGGGGCACGGAGGAAGCCTGAGGGCAAGCAGTGGCCCGGCCTACCGCCACCCGTGCCGGTGTCTGGCTTCCTCAGCGCCATGTGAGCACGGCGGCACTTGTTATTTTGTTACGAGCCGCGGCGGAGGGCGGGCCGGGCGCGGGGCTGCGGGCGCAGCCGGCCGCGGTGCCGCAGCTGATGTAATGCTGCTGCCGCCGCAGCGCCTTCACGTGTCTGCGGCGCGCCCGGGCA
>VZRH01002696.1:402371-519888 GCA_013397555.1 Urocynchramus pylzowi | reverse complement strand
CCTCGTGGGCGCGGGGGGCGCGGGGCACCTGCCGCAGGCGCTGCGACCGGGCGCATCTTGCGCGGCCCGCGGTGCTCCCGGCCGTGTTTGTAGCGCGCACATGTGCGCCCAGCACGGCGCTGCTGCGGCGGGGGATGCGGAGCTGGGCAGGAAGGCTGCGATTGTCCAGCCTCCTGTAAGCCTCTGCTCTTCTGAGGTCCCAGTCATGCAGTTCAAATGCAGTTTTGGCTGGAGCTCACGGTGGTTTTCAAGTTTATGCATAGGAATCCAGGTTATTTTTTGTTGATTTTTTCCCCTAAAAATTCAATTTCTTAGTAAACCAGCATTTTATTTAAGAAATTTTTTAAATGTGTATTGGGGGAACGAGGTGAACCGAGTTTAGGTTGGTGCATATAGAGCACTTTGTTGTTCTTTGTTTTTTGGTTTTTTTAGTAAATGCAAGAGGCTGTCACCTGCAGCATTTGTATTTTATGTATATTTTTAAAAACTGCTTTTGACTGAGGGTACTGGTAAAGAGTAGTGAAAGTTGAGAGTTGTAAATACAGGTTACTCATGTAATGTTTTCCTTTATATACACACGCACCATGTGTATTTTATACATCTACTCATCCCAATAAAAACATACAGATCTAGCTTGCATATTACGTCATATTACAGTTAGATTGTGTGGTTTGAATGGATGTCGCTAGAAAATAAAGAGAATCTAAATATAATTTTGCTTTCAGATTTTTTTATTGTTTTTTTATTGAAATTGCTTTTATTATTGGGATAGTGGTTGTTTTATTTTTATTTATTTAAACAGTAAATAATATTTCATTCTCTTTCATCCGTACTTGCTACCTTTTGTTTTGGTCTTCTCTGCAATGTGACCTAGAGAAGGAATATGATCTGCAGAATTTTCTGTCTTTTTAGATCATAAAATCTTCACACCCTCCTAATTTATTATGGTATTTAGTGATGGTCTTTTCATGCTTCCTTCTCTTTGCCTGAACGTGCTGTTTGGAAATGAGCCTCGGAGAACACGTTTACATTGCATTCAGATTAGGAGGTATCATGTCCAAGTTGAAGACAAAATGGCTACTAAGTAAAACCTCTGCTTTTATTGTGGCTTTTCAAGAAAAAAGAGCACATATGTTAGCTTCTGAAATGAACACTGCTTGTTTGATTCAGATGAACTTGGTGAATAGCACAAGCACATGTTTGGTACAGAGGGATGAAGCGTTTTGCCTGGGGTGAGTGGCTTGCCAGGTGCCAAGTGCCTGTGGCCGGCAGAGGTTTTCCAGCCCCTTGCAGCCCTGTCTCCTGGTACTTTCCCAGGCGTTCCTCACCTTCACAGAGTGTTCCTCCTGGCTACCTGCTTCCTGCACTTCCTGCACAGGGCTTCAACTTCCCTGCTGCTCTCAGGCAGCATACATTCCGTGCAGGTTGTGCTGTTGAAATGCAGTATTTGAAGATAAGGTTATTTTTTATAAGAAAACCTTTTATTTTGATGTTTTCAAATCTTATGTTTCTTTATTGTGATCAGGCATTCTTCCTTTGAGGTTGGAGTTTAATGTGAATTTGCATCTTCCTGGAGATCTGGTGGTTGTTTTGGTGCAGCAGGGTTGAGAAGCACTGCTGGGGATGTTGTGCACACTGTGCCCCAATGAACAGTGGAAAGTCTCCTGAACTGGCAGCAAACTGGGGTTTGCTCTCTGTTCAGTGGGTACTGGTGATGGATAAACAGCAGGAGAGGTGGTGGAAGGCCGGTTGTGAAAATGGCAGTGCACTGCTGTTAACAGAGTAAGGTGTAATGTGCAGAGCAGAGCTTCTTCCTCTTTTCTCCTTCCCTCCTCTTCCTCCCCTCTTCCCCTGCCGTGCAGTTGCATGTGCTGGCAGGTTGGTGCATTCAGTTCCCCCTTTGCTTCTCAGCAGGTTTAGCACATTCAGCTCAGTAGTCTTCTCTGTTGTTTTCCTCCAGCTCCTTTTTTCCTGCATGTGTTTGTACATAGTAGATGGAGGCTTTTAGTTGGTTGTGTTTGTTACAGGTTTTGTTTGTTTGGCTGGTTTTTTTAAAGGTTTCAGTGTTTAGATTTTATTGTCAGTGAAAATAGTATAGCAAAATATAGCAGCTACGTAAATACTGGACTTGAGGATCACAAACAAGTCTGTGCTTGTCCCTCCACTTCACAGACAAATATAAATGTAGAGACTGATGCAGGCCACGAATGGGACAATGAGCTATTAATTATCTCAACTCGAACTTATTTTATTTTGTTTATTAAATTAAAATGTAGTTTGACAAAAAGATATTAAGTAATTGTGTACATGTGGAGTCCCTTAAATTGAAACAATAGTTTAAGTCCTGCTGGTTACATTTGTAGGCTTGGTCAGTATAGGTACTGAAGACTTAAAAATATGCTTTTTAGGTGTCCAGCCTGTTGGGGTTTAGGTTTATTTTGTTGGGGTGTTTTTTGGCATATAAGGTGACCACCAGTTTGAGCTGAGGAGGGGAAGATAAAAGAGTGACTTAGCTGTGCTTAAAAATAAATCAGAATGTATTTGTTTGCATTACAACATCATATACAGGTATTTAACTGCTATTTGGTTACAGTAATTGAAGCTCATCACTGTCTGTCTGTATTTGTGTCCTGACTGCCCCGCTTGAACACGTGCAGCAAAGTGGTGTCTGGTTTTGTTTCATGCTGTGTGTGTGAGTTGCTGAGGTGGTTGGATGTGTTCTTACGGTGCGGGTGAAGTGGGCAGAAATAATACTGGATGTCTTTTCCCATTGACGGATTAGAAGTCTAGACAGAGAGAACACGTCTTTGGGAGCCCAGCCTGGCTGATTAGTGTCAGTATGGGTGGGTTTGTAAATTGCCCTGGTCTTTGCTGGACACTGGGCCTTAATCTGCCTGTTTTTATTTCTCTTTAGATTCATTAAAGGTTTCATATTTATTAATAGCTTTTTGTCCAGATGTTGGAGCCCGAGGCAGGAAAACCTCCCTAGTCAGCTGTCTGAGCATATAGACTAATGGGGTTTCACTTATTTCTTTGGGTGAGGGTACTGTATTACTAAATGTGTTTATTTGTATGTGATGTTTCTGTACTCAAACATATGGTGGTGAAGACAGAGTCTACTCAGTATCACATTGACTTGCCAAGGAATATCTTACAGCTGAAGACAGCCAGCGAAGTATGGATGTAAAAGCAGCGTGGCATGAGGATTGAGATGCAGAGATGGCCAAGGGAGGATGGTGTCAGCTGAGGGTCTGTCATTGCTGGCATAAAAGAAAAAGACCAAGAGTTTTAGGCAATTTAATCCCTCCACTCACTGTATTAATCCAAAATCCAGTAGCTGTGAACATTGAAGGAATGGACAGGTTTGTTTTCTTGTTCACTGTTGCGAATAACTGGTGATGGTTCTGCAATGAGCACTTGTTTGCCATTGTAAATAGTAATCTGGTACTTGCATCTATGCATGGGTTGGCCCCAGCTTCTTTCACCTTGCCTGCATCTCAGCTCTTGTTGTCCTAAAAGCATCTGTTAGGATTTGAATATGGTAATTTTGCTTGAGAGATTAATTTCTCTCCTTCTCTGCCCCAGTGTGTCATGTGTAAACCAAGCTGAGGACCAGGCAGTGTGGAGTGCCAAACACAAAACACTGCATTTGCAGCCATTTCAGGCTGGATGTGGGTCTGAAACCCATAATTTTTGTTCTCCAATCACTCTTCTAGCTACAAGTTCTGTTGGAAAACCACATGAGCAAGTCTGGGCAGTGCCGAAATTGTGTCCTAATGCCCAGTTTGTCTCATGTTGAAGAAGGAGTAGGAGGTGAATTGTGCCCTTGTTACTTTTGGGCTCTTGATATTATGCTAGAAAACCAGATTAGCTGATAGTAATACTAAGGTGTTCCAATCTTTGGAAGGCTCCATTCTTTTTTATGACTTATAACATTCCTGCTCCCTTCTGCAGTTGCATCCATCACTCCTCATTAAGCATTGTCAGCAAGCATGGATCGTCACTTAGCTGTTGGCAGAGCAAGTGTTCTGCAACTTAGGAAATGCCATTGAGGTTTTTCATAATAGGAATTGCTACTTATTTGTATAGTTAGGTCAGCAGAAAAAATGATTGACTTGATATTTTTAATAAAAATTAATATTGATTGACTTGATATTTTTAATAAAATGCCTGGCAATGAAGAGGGAAGCTTGAGGGGTATGTGTTTCAGGCTTTTAGCAAATGCAGATGGATATGCCTTTTTGGTAGTTTTCTTTTGCAGTTGAAATTTCTGTATGTATTTTTTTAAAGCAAGTATTTCTCGAGTTAGGTTGGTTTAATGTGTAAACCAATCCATCTGCATTTTCTCTCTTTCTTGTAACTTGGGAGAGAGAGACAGGAAGTAAGAAGAAAAACCCCTAACATAACCTTCGGTATTTTGTTAAGTAGCCTGTCAAAACTGGGAGAACTCCAAATGTCCTGTGACTACAGAGTACTTGTGGTTATTCTGTGCCCCCAGCCCAAAATGCAGCGGCCATCATTCCCTCCTTCATCCTGGTTAATTCATTGTTGGAGGTGGGAAACACGGGTTATAATTCTTCAATTACAAATTACTGATTTCTGTTAGGAAAATGAAATAATTATCATTGACAGGTGTACAGGCTGCACTTATTTCACTTAATCTATGCAACATCGGAAGTGTGTTTACCTGCTTTGAAAAAGTACCCTTAGCTGAGCGATGATTTGAGTGTAAAACTGCAAAGATTTCTTGACACTGACTCAGTTTTCCTTGGCTTTTTGGTTCCAGTGATTCCAGGTGTTGGTAAGGCTTGCCTGTCCTGAATGTGTTTCTTGATATGGTGTATAAGCTGTCAAATACATAGGAAAAAATTGAACCGTGGACCATATTTCAGAGTAGTTCATGGTGATTTCAGGGAAGGTCACCCCTCTAATGGCATTAGCAGCATTTAGCATTTAGCAGCTTGTCATTCTCCTTCACACTCTGCTTCCCCAAATTGATAGGAACGGAAAGTGGAGTTTGTTTCATTTCACTCCACCTGGTTCTGTATAAGTTTCTGTGTAGTTATTGTGGAGGCATTTCTGAGGTAAAGGCTAGCTCCTGGGAACGATGTTTCCATAAAACAATCCATCCGATCACTTCATGTGCTTAATTCTCTCGTTGCAAACAAATTTTAAACCAGGGTATAAGCATCTGTGGTGCAGTACTTATGATTTGGGCAAAGTAAGTCCTACACCATTTGTCCCTTTCTCGCTTCTCCTGGAGATGGCGTCTGTGGGTTGTTGGGAGACATTCCACTCCTCTGAACAAGGGCCAGGTACACCCTTCATCTGTTACTACACATTCCTGCATACAGGACACTCCTTTTGTGAGGAAGCCCCCAGAAGGATCCCTTCTCACCAAAGCAGGGTTCAAAAGCCTTCGCTGTCCCCTGCTGCCGTGCATCCGTGTGCTGTTGGGAAAGCCTCGGGCGCCGGCGGTGGGCGGGTCAGCAGCGCAGCAGGAGGAGCAGCTCTCCAAGCGGGGCACGGCCACCACAGTGGTGGAGTTTCTAGGTCAGCAGGTGTGGAAGCCCATTTGGTCTGCAGGCATTTTTACAAGGTTAGAAAATAAACCTGAGTAAAGTGAATGGTGACCTTTATGTGACCTTTGGAGAACGGAGCTGAGGTTTTATTGAATATCCTGGCTCTGAGTTGGAGGGAATAGCTTTGTGGGAAAAAAGTTCTTATAAACCTGCTTTTAGGAAGAGTGTATTTTTCACTCTTGTTTGTGGGTTTTGTTTGTCTTTGTTTCTTGAAACAATAGAATCTAAAAAAGTGTATGGGGGGAAAAGCACTATTCAAGTAATAAAAGATTTGGATAAGTTTTACTGTTGTTCATTTGGAATGCATTGGAGTGCATACAGTTGTTGACTTCACAGCATCAAACACACGCAATTCCTTGTTTCATAAACATTTTACTTCCCACTGCAGGAGTTTCTTCACTGCAGCAAGTCAGATGGTGTGACGTTGTGGTTCAGTGCAGCAATTCTAATGAGTCCTTAATAAGCACAGAATTGCAGGGTTGTCATCCCAGGCGCTGTAGCTGGGTTGCTTGCCATTTAGGAGAGTTCTGCATTATTTACATGTGTCTGTATGCCACTGGCAAGTAGGAATCCAAATCTCTACCTGAAAAGAACACCTGGAAACTCCCCCTAAAATTTTCTGGATACTGTATAAATTAATCAGAAAAAAAATATAATTGGGTGAGATGACAGTACTGCTCAGGTTGGGGTGATCTGACTTATACTGAAGCACTGATTAATCTTTTAATGAATTGGAGCTTGGGGTGGTTTTGTTAGTCTTTTTCTCTGTGTGTGTGCAGTTTTGAGAGCAGGGGTTGAGCTTAATGTTTTTATACAGATCCCATAAGTTATGTATGTTGCCTTCTCTTGTTACTCTACTCAGCTGCTTGCCAAACAGAAGTATTTGGAGGAGGGCCAGAGCTGCAAAATTCGGATCAGGATCCAAATTTGGATTTTTGGTTCAAGCCTTTCTAATATCTAATATTACAAAACCTCATATGTAAATAAGGAGCTCTTTATTTTTAAACTGTGGTGACGAGGACAGGGAGGTAGCTTCCTTGCCTCCTTCTGGAGCAGTCCAGGTAGAATGCTGGACTGTGTGTTATAAAGCTATCAGCAGGTGGTTCAAAAGGTAAATTGAATAGGTTAAAAAGCAGTGAGTGCATTGTCACCCAGAAAGAGTCTGAGCAAAAGGCCAGCACAAATTGGTGCTTTCAAGCCGGTGAGAAGAATCCCCTAAATCTAAAAATTCTGGAAGTGGTGGGATGTTTCTTGGTATTTCATTAGATCTTTTGAGGGTTTGTTTTGTTTTGTTCTAAATGGAGCTAGACAGTATCTCAATTTTAATGCTTTCTTGATTTAATGGAAAAAGGATTATCTCTCACCAAGTAGGATGCTTGTTATCAGCTGCTGTGCCATCAACAGGCTTTCAGTAAGCTGCCCAGTGTTTTGTGTTGTTGAATGTGTAATCATTAAGACAGTGGGAAAAAAAGCATTCGAAACTTCCCTAATATTTTCCTTCTGGCTTCTTTTTAATTGCTTGTGGTTGCTGTGGTGACACTGTTCCTGTCAAAGGGTGGGGAGGCCGGATGTTGCTGCAGGACTGGGGATGGGGGCGGCTCTGACTGGTGGGACCTGCACCCCATGAGTGGTGTTGTCCTTTTGGCTCATGTGATGTGAGCTGTTGTCCCTCCCCAGCTGTAACCCATAGCCACCCTGCAAGGGCAGCACCTGGCTGTTCCAGGGCAGGACATGTGTCTGTGGCTGTCTGGGGGTGTACCTGTGTTCCTTCACTGTCATGAGTCCCACTCAGCACTCCCAGCCAGCTCCAGGAAAAAGCTATCCCTTGCCCATTGTCAGGTACTTCAAGTTTGGGAAGAAAATCTTGTTCCTGGGGAGAACTTGTTTATTAAATGAGGCATATTTGTATTTCCTTCTGAGAGGAAGTTTGTGGTTAAATGTCAAGGTCCATGATGGATGGCTGTCCTTTCTGATGGATGGCCTCACAGGCATGCAGGCAACCTGTATTTCTCAGTCAGAAATTCCTAAGTGCCTTTATAAGGTTGCTGGGATACCTGTGGGTGAAAAAGTTAGATTGCTCTGGACAGTAGAAATTACAGTTCATGACTTTGCATGTGAAGCAGTGGATTATACTGTTTTTAAAGTGGTCAGCAATACAAACTGTTGGAACTTTTTCCCAGTATGAATGAGGTTGCTTTGTAAGTATCAACACAAGCATCCTTTAGACAAACAAAAATTAGTGTGTAAGAAAAGCATGCTGGATAATAGGATGGGCAGTTTGTTCTCCTGTGTTTCCCTTGCCTCCTTCTTGCCCTTGTTTAGGAATTGCTTGAAAATACCTGGAGTAGTCTTTGTGACTTCAGTGGAAATATTCCTCTGTGCCTTCTCCCTTCCTCTTCAGAACCACTGCTACATTAAAATACAGACTGGAAAGCAGTTACTTAGTCCTGCAAGTGGTAACTCTTTGAAGGCCTCTAAATTGAAAAGCTTTAACATTTATTTAATATTTTTTGTGGATGGAATTTTAGTCTTGTTTTTTAATCTGCTCTGAAAAAATGTGACAGCTCCTTCTTTCAGAACCACATGTTAATTTTATTGCTAGTTCAGTGGAGGAAAGTACTTGAGGGGCTTGTGTGCTTGTTAAATTGGGAGAAGAATTCTCCAGTGGGATTCTGGATCCTGTGTGAATGCGGTGTCTGGAGGCAATCTGAAACTGAGACTTGAGGTGTCTACTGCAGGGCTGGACATCCTCTGGCAGGACCAGTTTGTTGTGTGTGGGCAGTAGTTTCTTGGAAAGAGCACACAGGGTGCCCTGCCAAGGAGAGCTGTGCTCGTTGGTGCTCGACATCAACCGCTCCGAGCTGGGTTGAGGTGCTTGAGATGGTTGAGGTGCAGGGTCCTGATTGCTCTGTGGTCCTTGTGCTGCTTCTCTGGAAGTTGGTAGCTGTGAGCGAGGCATCTGCGAGGCCAGCCAGCCCTTGGCAGAAGTTGCAACTCCTTCTGCTGTGAGGGGACTGTCTGAAGAAAAGGCTAAAAATAATTTTGAACTATTTTTGTAGGAGTCACTGTGCCACAGAAACTTTTTATCCAAGCTCTGACAAAGTGTGACAAAATTCCTTTCATTAAGGGTGTATAAAAGGTTGGTCAATTTTCTTTATGGTTTAATTTTCTTTCTGTATTAAGTCTTTTGGCATGATAATTTGAGGGCCTACAGTTGCTATTAGTGGCCATATAAACTAAGTGAATTAGTTGATATTTAAAAGACAGTCAAGTTATTTACTGGCAGTAATTGGAAGCTGCGTACCTGGAACCACATTTTGCTGTAGAGCTAAGCCTGCTTTTGGCTCCAGGAGCCTGCTCTGCAGCATTGCCTTCATTATGCTTGATTCCAGTGGCATAGTTCAGTCACAGACTCCTAAAAAGTTGTGAAATTAAATGGCAGCTGAGGGAAAAGTATTTGCCTCTTCCATTCAACAAGTGAGTGAAATGGGAATGATAGATACAGTTTTAAAATGCAAGAAGTATCCCTGGAAAAGGATATTTTGAGCATAATCTGTTAGTTGTTGGGAGATAACTTGCTGAATCAAATATTTGGAAATACTGGTGGTTTGTGTGTGTTTAATTACACTGGACATTTGTATAAATGCAGTTTATAGTGAATCTTCAGTTAAAAATTAGTCTTGAGCATTATTTTATCATGCAAAAAAAGCTAAAATGCTAACCCTTGAGATTGGTAACTTGTATAATTAAGTCTGTGATCCATGAAGATATCCAGACACCTCTCTCTTATTGGTTACTTCTGAATAGAAGCCAGGTGTCTGATTGCCTTGTAGATCTGTGCCTGAATATACTCCGAGTAGTCAGTTTTCGGTTAATAGCAACTAAAGAAATGGTAATAGTCTTGAGCTCTAAGGCTAAGAATAAACACTGAACAAAATACTTTGTTTTGTTTAGTACCAGTGAGTTTAGGCAGTCCCCACTTAGCTTTCATGGAACATATCTGCATGGACTGCATGTTTCTTGCTAGCAGCTTGCTTCTCTTGGAGGGGTTAGGAATGTGGGTTCATATATCACTATGGTTTGTACAATCAAGTTGGTGAAACTTGTAACTTAATTGAAAAACACAGTTTAGCTCATGTGTACCATGGTTCTGTGTGTGGAAGCCCCTCTGTAACATTTAGTCACCCCTGTATGCCCTGGGCTGCTGTCAGTGAGTAGCTCCAGCTGTTCAGAGTAAAAATATTTGCAATGGGTAAGTGTTTGCAGTGCAAGACTAATAATTGTTATTTGTCACTTTACAGTGATTCTTGTCACTTTACTATAAAGTTCTTAGTAAGTGCTGAGTACTTTAAATAGCAGTAGCCTTGTGGTAAGTGAGGCCCAGTGTAGGATCTGGAGATAGCTTGAGTGTGTTGTATTCTCCTGGAATTTGTCAAACTCAGAAAGGTGAGTTGCAGTTTTGGCTTGATTAGTTCAGCTCCTGAGCAAAGGAGTGGCAAAGCAGCATATAGTTCACTGTGAAAATTGAAATCAAACTGTGTTAATAATCAGGAAAGGACATTTTCATTCTTGTAATGCAGATATCTGCTCTCCCGCTACAATGTTTATGCATGATGTGATTCACAGGAATGAAAATCCAGACTGATCAATTCTGTAGTGCTCTTAAACAATGTCTGTTTCTGGAAGGACCCCTCAGACAAGTAATTGTGGGTACCATTAGCATGAGACTTTTGCAGGAGCATAATTCAGTGCATTGTTAGATACTGAAAACATGCAGTAGCCTACAGGTGAATGTCAACAGCACTGTTATTCTGGTGAGTATGTCTTTAGAACTGTCTACATACATCTCAGATATAATTCTGTGCTGTTAAAATTTTTGGAAAGTCAGATGTTTAGTGCAGCTTTTCTAAAATCTGATCTAGATTTAATCAAGCACAGCCTTTTCTGGTTTTGACTCTTTTACTGAGTAAGTTGTGGTGTAACTGTGCAGTTCCCTGGGGTGTTTAGAATATACATGCTATGAATAATGAATCCATGCAGGTGTTCTGTAATTTGTCTGAATAGGGTGCTAAACTCAGTGGTCTGTGTGGTTGTGGCTTCAGTACTTTGTACTAGGATAGGTCACATGCTCTCTGCTGCATTTTCAAAAGAAAACCATGACAATATGAAAACCTCTGAAATGGGTATCAAAATGCTTATGGATGATGCTGTGCCTGCAAAGCAGGTGTGTTACTTGAGGAAAAAATGGCTAAATTGTTAGGTTTTCGGGTCCTGTCCCCCTCGTTGCCTGTAGAAGTAGGATGGCAAGGCAACAAACTGGCTGCACACATTGTTCCCTTTTCTGAGGAGAGAGAACTGAACCCTAAAGTTGTGGGGTACTAAATGCTAGTCAGATGCTTGCTTTTAATAATTTCCATTCATGAGCAGGTTTTATATTAGGTATTCTGATAGACTCGTTCAGCCATCACAGCTGCAGAGGCAGCCTGGCAGGGAAGGAGGCAATGTGTGGGGTGGAGTGCATGGTGTTGGCCTGCCCCACACTGCAGGTTCTGCAGTGCTGCCCTGGGGCTCTGTGCTACTGCTGCTGTGGAGCTGAGCTGGCCTGATGGTGGCAGGTCCAGAGCTGAAAACATGATCCAGGTGGGAGCAGCCAGTCCTGCTGTGCAGGGCCATGTCAGGTACCTGTTGGACAGAGTTAATTTGCCACCTAGGAGTAAGTGCAGTTGTGTGTAAATTCCTTTTCATAAAATCTGTAAGAATTGGAGTAGCACATGTTTGTAACTCTTCTGAAGATCCTAGTTTAGGGTTTAAAACCATTTTAAAAGGTGCCACATAGATTATTTTTTCTTCCCCCAGAAGCAGAGTATGGAAAGCTGATGAGTTACACTGCTTTAGCATTCAGTGAACTGACCTTTGAGATAGTCAAGAGTCTTCTGGCTACTTGCAGCTCTCTATTTGCAGAGACCAGAGAACTTCTGTGTCTAGAGTGGGTTGCAGCTGATAAGCAAAGGTGGGTGAGAAGTGCTTTGGTGCAGGTGCAAGGCTGAAGGATGGATGCCTGAAAGAACTTTGGAAGCTGAACAAGGGGGAGCCCTCTGAGATGGGAAGAGTTGTATGGTCACCATCAGGCAGCAGTGCCATGTTCATCCTGCATGTGTTCAGCTTTAAATTTTCACCTGATGGTAAAGTCAAGGACGGGAGAGGGTTCTGGGATATGCCAGTGAGCAACATGGCACAAGTTGCCTTTCCTATGGCAGTGAAGCCATGCCCATCTAGCAGGAAAGAAGTGAGTGACCCTTTTAGTAGGCAGATGCTTGGAGAGTGCATGCAGATACTCAGGGCATTACTCAGCACTGGGAAACCTAAGAGGTTGCAAGAATTGCATTCCATGGGAGTCAGCAATCAGGTACAGGTTCCTCAAGTGGAAAAAAGGGTGCAGAGGAGCTGTGTGGTGGGCAGTCATGAGAGAAAAGGGTGCAAGGAGGAGGAGGAATGCATGTGTGCAGAAATCAGGGCAGAAGCAGGGGTAATAGGATGTTGCAAGAAGCATTGGGAGGAGAGGGCTAGATAAAAGCTGAATTTATTTGCAAAAAGACAGGCTGATGCCTATAGGGGAGCTGTTCAATGTGGAGGGGAGAGAAGGATATCTGTGGCGTGGAGGAAGGGCAAAGAGTGTGCCAGGGAAACCCTGCAGGTTAAGCTGGTCCTCCTCAGTGCAGTGTCTGTGAAAGGCCAAGAGCAGCCTCTGGATTGCTTCTCTGCTTCCCAGTGTGTGCCAGGCCCAGGGATCATCGAGGTGGCAGTGTGTTGGGAAGGCTGGCTCCTTTCCAGGCTGCCAGTGGAACTCCTGCAGCTGTTGGGCCTACAGGTTTTGGGGAGGGGATGGCTGTGTGCGCTGTCTGGGTGCTGGCTTCTTGTGACTTGAGTGGTGTGTGGGGCTCTGCAGGGCAGGGGGGTCTTATCTGCTCCCTCAGGATAAAGCCACAGAAGAGCTTGGATGGGACTGGGTTGCGGCACTGCAAACCAGGTGACAGCTCCTGGCTATCAAATGAATAGGGACATAAAGAGATACAACCAGGAGCAGCAAATCTCTCTGTTAATAGAACATAACTAGGATAGCTGTGGGTCTTGAAAATGTTGAAAGAAATAATGTGAAGTAAAGAAGAGGAAACCCAGTTTCTGTGAGCAGGCTTAAATCTGCCATCCGGGCACCTGTGCCAGCATTGGGAAACACGTGTGGTAGGAAAGCCTTGCTGCAGAGCTGCTGATACTGGGAACTGGTCTGTTGGATTCAGCTGAGCTCTGAGCTATGTACAGTAAACACAGCACTGTGAAGATTTGTACGTTTCTGGGTGTGTGTTACATGTAAGCAGAGTGTAGAACTCTTCCTATTTTCTCACATTAATATTGTTTTGCTTGGCCATCAGGTGTTTGTAGCCACCATTTCCCAAGGGAAAGGCAGCAGAAGACCAGGTCTGTGACCTGTGGCAGGCTGTGATGCACAGCAAGGTGCTGTCTTCCTCCTCCTCCTCAGCTTGTTGGCTCTGCAGCCGTGGAAGAGAAGCAATTTTGTGCACGTGTTTTATAGATGCACTGAATTTCCTGTTTGATTTTTAAGTTCTGCTGAGGAGTGTCACCCCCTTAATTTTTCTAGGCATCCTTTCTTAGAGCCATGTGGGACAAAGGCTGGAGAAAAATCCCAGTGTCTCATAGTTGGCTTCACAGTGCCTCCAGTTCATACCCTTAAGTAATAATGTTGTGATGGGGCTTCTGATGACCTCAGCTGAAAATAGCACAGCAGATCTCTTAGCTGTCTATGGACTGGATTGTGAAGCAACCAAAAGTTGATTTGTTTTTTCATAATTAATTTCAAACCCCAGCAGTTTTCATTGTGGAATACATGAGTTGTTGCAATGGATGATTTGCTGCGTAGCCACAAAACAGCATGTCTGGTGACTTTCCATCTTTCTGCTTTCAGTGGGACATTCCTGAGATGAAATTTCTACTGAAATAATCTTTTATCATGATGCTTTTTTTGAAACTGTAGATTGTTAGTAATAAATACAGGATGCGGCTCCTCTGAAGTCATATTATCTTCCCACGTCCTGTACAGAGGGCACTGCATCCTTGGAACAGAATCTCCTGCCTGAATGTAACAATATGCACTGATTTTAATTCAGAGCAGTGCTGAAAGAACCAAGGTGAGAGCTGTGTAAAAGCATTTTCTTTGTCTCTTCTGAGAGTTCATTACAGTAACTTATGGCAATATACTTAATTTAAATAAATGTAAAAAAAACTCTCAACCCCAGGAACTTAAATGACTGTCTTGTTGGAATAGAGCACCTGGCAGTGTGTGGTTGTTGCAAGTTCTTCCCAGTTATTTTAAGAATAGCAGAACAAGCCTGTAGCATTGAATACAACTAGATTTCTTCAAAGAGCAGAAAGAGATGTTTATAGACCTGTGTTTCAGACTTAGGTATTCTGATGTCTGCCGGCTAATTATTTCTTGGCAATTCATTACAATGGGCTACTTTTGAGACTTGGGCATTTCATTAGCAGCCTCATCTTCCTTCTTTGTTCAGCTGTTTGTATAGTTGGTATTATTTATACTCATAAAATGATCCTACTGTCAGAAATGGTGAAGGGATTAAATTTTTATTCTCTATGAACTATTTAAATTGCATTTATTTTAGTAACAGGTGTTAAAGTCACGCGTTTGACACATTTTAACCTGCATTAACTTCAAGGCATGCTGAACCACTATGTTTTTCAGCACTGTGATATAGCATTGCTCCTTCTTATGTCTGATGGAAAACTGGTTTAGCTTATTCTCTCTGGTGAGTGGAAGGAGGTGGATTAGGTTACAGGGAGGATGAAGTAGTTGCTGCTCACCCTTCTTGTTGCCCTCTTTTATTGGTTTGCTGAGCATTTGCCTCCTGATTTTGCTGAGAAGGGTGGTTTGCCTGGGATTGAGGAGGAATCTGCCTTCAGACCGAAAGAGACTATCTTTACTAGTTGGTGAATTCTCACTTTGTTTACTTTTTGAGGCCTGAAAGTTGGACATTTTTCTGCATTTCTAGTGGACATTGCTCTATTTTTATACTTAAGGGAAATAGTGATACTTCTTGTGCTTTTAGGATGCAATTGTGGTCCCTGTGGCTTTTATATGGAATAAAAATATATCTGTATTTGAATCCTGAAAGACCTAATTTGTCTTGTATTAAATGTTTTGCCGCTCTTTGCCTGTGTTTGTGCTAGGCTCAAGTGCCTGGTGTCTGGGGCATGACACTGGATTCTCCCGGGGGAGGGAGCAGTGCAGGCAGGGACAGAGCCCCTAGGTGGCATCAGAAGCCACCTGATTTTTGGCTGCTGCAGGCCCAGAGTAAGAGGTGAGGATGGGAGGGGGTTCCTGGCCCTGGGATGCAGGGCCATGCCTGGGGTGTGCTTTCCTTTCTCGGTGCCCTGTGCTAGAGCTCTTACGGCATTAGCTGAGCAGTGTGGATAGTCTTCAGCTTTTCAAACAAGTTTCAACCTTGTGCAGCTCTGCTTTCTAAATATTTAATTGAAATGCTTTTACAGCCATTTTACTTCTTTATCAATGTGAGCCAAGCCAGGCAATGTAACATGGCATATGTTAAGATGTTAATTGAGTAGCAGCACACATAGGCGGCTGTTTCATAATTTTCTCCTTAGATGATCCTTGGCTCCAGTTTAACATTTCTTTGTGCTTCTGAGTGGAAGGTTATGTAAAGATATATTTAGAGCTGTTAGTCTAAGAAAGAGAAGCATTAATTCAGTAAGATTAAGAATTAAGAGCTGATTGCTGCAGGCACTGCTGGGACACAGTACTTGTCGTGGTAAGGATGTGATAATAGTACCTTTCTGATAGTACCACTTACTGTAATGGGGTTGGTAATCCTTTTTTTGAGTGGTTCCTCACCGCACACACAGTAAATAGAGATTTTTTTTTTTTTAAATGTCACCTGATTTCATCAGAGTAGTGGAATTCAGACTGAATCTTTCCAAAAGGGTATGTGGTCAGTTTAATAATGACCATTTTAACACTTCCCTATTTTAACAAGGTTTTCAGAAAGATGACTTTGCCAAAATTGTCACTGTTGGCACTTTGTAGTAGAGTCTGCCTTGTTTTCCTTGGGAGCTGAAGTGGGTTTTTGCAACAGGGAAAGGGGCAGCAGGACACTGCACAGGAGGAGGAGTTCCTGGGTGCTGTCAACACCCAAATGCCTCCTGTGCCTGGGAGACATGTGCCTGGCAGTGCTGCTCATGTGCTACTGCTCCTGACAGGAGCAGCCCTTCCACACTACCCCTAGGCCCTGGTGCTAAGCAGTTTGACAAACAACCTGGGAGGATGGCACGGGGGAACAACTGATGCAGTGGGAAAGGGAGGCTTTTCAATCGCAGTAATTTTTGAAAGGATGTGTGGCCAAGACACTCCTTCTTTAGCAGACAGCTCTGTTGTCTTGGGTATTCTTCTCTTGTGGAAGGCTTGTTTTCAGGTGTGAATAAAATACCAGGGCAGCAGTGTCACCATGCACTGTTAGGGTTGTGCGCACTGCATATGAGCCGCTCAGAATTTTCCTGTGGCCTGAACAGTCCCTGGTGGTTTTTTGGTTTTTCCGTTTATTTTATAACTTTGTAAACATTTTCTCTCTCAAATGGCTGAGAGGGTGGTTTGCAGTCTGAGTTGAATAACTAGGTAACTGTGCCCATGGTAAGTAACTGCACGCTGGGGTTTTCCATTTTAGTTGCAACTTTTTGCTGTGAGTCCTGCTTGCTGGGTAATAATGTATCTTAATACTCTAGTACTGGAAACTGAGACCCTGCAGAGGGGAGCCCTTGCTGTCTGGTCAGGAGTTAAGCCCTGCCTTCGTGATGTAAGGCTCAGTTATGAGCAGTGATGGAAAGTGGGTTCTTTTCATCAATTGCATTATGGTTTGGCAGAAACGAATGTTTTCTCTAGGCTGTCCAATAAGTGCCAAGCACACGAAACACAGCTATACAGAGGCTGTTTTCGGGAGGATGTTTCAGTTCATGCGAATATTTGCAATCTTGGGCTGAATGGGATACAGAGTATCTGTGGCATTTTCACAGAATGCACCAAACTTTTGATGAAAAATTCACTCTGGCCTTCCCATATGTGACCACCTACTCAAACCATTATTAAATTCTGCACAACAAATTGTAACTCCACTTTTCTGCTGAGTTTGGTTGAACTGGCTCTCTTGTTGTTGACATCCTCCTCCATTTGAGGGATGAGTCCACTGCCAGTGCCTGAATGGTGAGATCCATGTCCTGTGTGACTTTGGGGGCTGGGACATCTCTCCTGACTGAGCAGAACAGCGATGTCCTGGAGGTGCTGCTGTCCCCCTTCTGCCAGGGTTGCAGCCTGGGAGCCCCTGTGGCAGCGTTGTGCTCTGGACGTGTGTCCCAGGAGAGGAGCTGTGCTGCAGGGTGGGTGTTCACTGTGCTCCCACAGTGTTGGTGTGTCCCAGGAGAGGAGCTGTGCTGCAGGGTGGGTGTTCACTGTGCTCCCACAGTGTTGGTGTGTCCCAGGAGAGGAGCTGTGCTGCAGGGTGGGTGTTCACTGTGCTCCCACAGTGTTGGTCACGCTGCTGCCTTTCATGGTGGCTGAATGTTCTCAGCTGTATAGCTGCTAAGGGTTAGTTTCAGTGCTGTGCAGGCTTTGGGAAGGCTCAGGGATAACCAGGCAGTAGCTGATAAATTCAAGGGCTTTCTTTTATTTCTCCCAACCACCTCCCTTTTTCTGGACTCACAGACATAAGGCTTCTCTTATTCCTTGTGGTTATATGGCTTCTCTTATTTGCAACATTAAGGAGGTACTTGTGCCTGGAGCAACTGAATTCTGCCACTTCTGGTAATACAATAGCCCCATAATGCTCAGTACAACTCAGCTGCCTCTTCCTGAAAATAAAGTATTGCTTTTTTAGAGGAAGGTTGGCAGCATCTGTTTTTATGCCACTTAGAAAAAAGAATTTAATATCCTTGCCTTATTCTTCTGCTTTTTTCCCCTCTCTCTCCCTCAGTGCAAAGTAAACTCAGCTGCTCACCGGGAAGAGAACACACTCCTCATTCTGCCCATGCCAAGTCAGGGCTGTTCTGAGCAGAAATACATAAATAGGTCAGGGAAAACAGAAATGCGTACTTTGGCAGAAGATAGAACAGTTGGAGGAAATACTTTCATCTGATTTCTCCTGATCTCATTCTCCCAAAGATAATTTCAGGAGTTTGTCTTCAGCCTTTAGAAGCTTCAATCACTACAGCCTTTGAAACTTCAAGAATCCTTCAGAGGTCTTGGCCCTTCCTGTAAGGCTTTTTGCTGTAGACCCAAAACAGCCAACACATGGTTCTCTGGGAAGTTGTAGTGTCTAAGGTTCTCCATGAGACACAGCAGCTTTTGCAGGGAGCTGCCCTGTGCTGCTTCAACAAGCACAGCCTAAGAAACCTCCTTTTCTCTGCTGTTTTATTAATTAGTAGAAGCTGGGTGTATGTTTTTGAGTGGCTGGTGGGTAGGTGACCAGAAATGGCCAGATTGAGCTGCATTGGTGGTGATCAGAGCAGCGTTGACGTTTTTGAGGAGCATTGCTGTAGACAGTACAGCAGGGTCCCTCTTGAGTCACTCTGTGTGCCTTAACTTTGAAACAGTCAATAGGATGGCACCCACTGAATAAATGCCTCCTTGTTGGTTGTGATAGTCTGTATTTTTTGATTGGAGAGGAGCACATACTAGGTTTTGATATAAAATTTTATGCTCCATGGTTCTTGTGTTGGCAAATCCAAGGCAGCTGTAAAAGCAGCCACATCTGTTGTCACTCACAAGAGGCAGCTACCCTCAGAATCACAGATCTTGTCATGGATAAAACTGCATGAAGTAGCCTGAATTAATTTTTGAATCAAGTAAGTGAACTAGTTTAACTTGAGGGAGACTGTCATCATGACAAGCTATGACAGAGAGTAACACCAGCTGTGCTTCTAGGTGGGGGTGAATCACAATGAGCCTCCAGGAGGCACAAAGCTGGCTGTGGGTGCAGTTAGGTGAGTTTAGTTGCAGTTTCTGAGTTTCCAATGGGCTTAGGTTCCAAATAGATTCAAATGGTTATTTTAATTAGAAAGAACATCATTCCTGCTGTTCTCTTGCAGCTACTCCTAGGCTTGCAGCAAAATGTATGGGTAATGGCCTCCAGATGTTAGAAAGGGCTCTGTGTAGGGCCTGATTCAGCCCTGGTTGTTGGGATTGCTGGTACTGTAATTGCAGTAGTAATTAGGTAAGGGATGCATTTGACAGGGACAGAAGCAGACTGACTTACTTGTTAATGAAACTTCAGCTTCCAAAGCATGTATGTCCTGCTAGAGAAGAAGTGGGACAAAATAAACAAAGGTGGCAGGTGTAACTGGGATGTCAGTCCCTTTGCCACTTCTATCACTTGTCCTTTTATCTCCTGATGTGCTGGGGATGTATCCTGCTGTGTCACCAAATGGAGTGTTTCTGTGCAGTGCTCAGGTCCGTGAGAAGGTCACTTCTCAGTACTCCCAGTCAAAGGGCTCATTCCTCAGGATTGCCACTGCTTGACTTTGATTGCCTCTACTGGAAGGGAAATAAGCGTTTTTGTCATTAGGCACAAGCTTTACAAAATGAAGCAACATTTACCTGTGCTCTGGTTAGTAAGAAAGAAACCTCAGTTTATCACTAACAAATTTTAGTGATGTCCTCCCAGTATACTCAAGAGCATGGAGCAGGAGATGGAAAAATTGTTTTTTAAATAGAGATCACACTTACCCCTGCTGAAGCAGTTGGGACCTTTGCCTTTTAAAATAAAACAACATCTGCTTGCAGATTGGAGGACGTGAACTTGACTGTCCTTTTTGTGCCACCAGCTTACAAAAAGGAAACACAGAGAACCTGTATTTACTGGCCCTGTTATTGCTCCTCTGCTGCAGCTTCTCAGCACTGTTGATCAGTGCTGTAGGAGCAGAGGTCACAACTGGAAGAACCTGAACTAAATTTGAGAGTTTATGTTTCCTGACTCAGACTGATACTTGGAGATAAAAGGACAGCTCTAGGGATCTCCTGCCCAGCTGCCTCCTGGCAACTTGCCTCTTTCTCCTTGCAAGAAGAAGATGTAAATGCAAATGGGCATGCTGATGCTCAGGTTGGCAGAAGGGAAGCTGTGTTCTGGCAGGAGTGTGCTCTCCTGAAAAGCCCAGTGCATGGTGTTGTCTGCAAGTCTGTAGAGGCTGTATTTGGGCTGTTTACTATGTCTGTACCCTGCATCCCCTTGCTCTTCACACACCCTTTCTGCATAAGCTGTCATGTGAAGCCATAGAAGAGGTTTGGGTACAAGAATGGGCACATATGCCTGATTCCTGTTGCTTGCTGCTTTGTAGGAGAGACAGTTGATCTGTAGCAGCACAGGGACTGTGAGACCTTGCTTGGGGTTGGAGGCAGCGGTGGAGTCCAGGGTGGAGAAGTGCTGCTGGAGCATCTGTGTCCCCATCAGTTTGCTCAGCTTTGGGTCAGATGCACTGGCAACATGCAGCAGCAGCAGGTTTCCATGCTTGGTGTCCTTTGACTTTTCTGGTAAAATGGTGGTTTTTGATGAGTGAGATGACATTTAGGTTCCCTTCTTCAGTTGCTGCAATATGTGTGAGCATCTTTCCCAAGGCGAGGCAAAGCTTCCTTTTTACCATCCTTAGCACTCCCTGTACTTCAAAGTCCCCAGCAGCTCTGCTTTACAGTCTCCTTGGTGTTCCTGTCTACCCACCTGATGGCTTCTCCTACACAAAGTCAGCTGAAGTGGATGTCTGCTGATGGATCTGTTTCAGTGAACTTGTCAAATGTTCTTACCTGTTGAAATCTTTTATTGTATTCTGTCACTATAACCTGAGTGGTTCTTGTATGGGAAGGCACATCAGTGTTAGCAGCCTCTACAAAACAGACTTTTAGACTGTCTTGTTTCAAAGTGGAAGTGGTGTAACAAGCAGGGCAACCGAACTCCTGCCTCTGGGCATCTGATGGAACAGTAGATGCTGGTTCCTATCACCACCAGACACTAGAGCTGTTTGTTTTGCTTGTTTCTTACTTTTTAGGCGATCCATCAGCTGCCTGACTTAGTCTAGCTTTTTTAGCATCTGTACAAAAGTAAAATAGTTTCCATTAGTTGTTTTGTTGTTTAAGGAGATTGAATTATGTTTTATTTTGCTAGGAAAATAATTGCTCTCTGAACTCAAAAAAATAATTGTTTGATGCTTGTTCAGTACTTGTTCAGGCTAGGGTTTTCTGTATGGGAAATCTGCTCCTCTTCAGAGCAGTGATAAAATGCCTTCAACTAATGCTGTCAGATGAAGCATGTGAAGTACAGCACCCTTAAGAAACACAAGAGCTGCTCATGGGTGTGTTTATAGGAAGTATAATAAGTTCCATACTGTTTGCCTGCCTTGGCACATGCACTGAGGTCATTCCTGGCATATTTCTATTGAATCTCCACCCAGTGTAGTCTTAATAAAGCCATCTGGGAGGTAGAGAGACTTACTTGGAAAACTCCAGGGCTGCCAGTAGAATAGCAGCTGTGTGCCTTGTAGGAGCCCTTTGGAAAGCTAGAAATACATGCCTTGAAATGGTGGGATTTACTGAAGCATGGGGAGAAGGGGATGTTAATTGTGTTTACAGATAAACAAGTCAAATGCATTTGAATTTTGTAAGAGCTACAATAAAAGTAGTGACATCCATCCTGGCTGCATTGCAACTTGGGATAATAGTTGCAATGGCATTTCATTAAAAAATGCAGTTATTTTGTAAAAGAACAAGCAGCAAGAATTCTAGCAAGCAGTTAAGTTTGGGTGACTTTCTACAGAAAAATAGCTGACTATTATTCCATAGGCTAACCGGATATTTCAGAGTAAGATATAAAGCCTGTAGTGCAGTGATAGAAATTCTAATATGTAATGTTTTTGTCATTGATTTTAGACTAATTCAGTATTTCTCTTATCTTTTTCTTCCCTCACATCTAGCAAAACTGTACAATCAAAAGTGGACTGCATTTTGGTAAGTACAACTCCAGAATGCTTTTCAATATTTAATGAGCTGCAAGACAAAAATACATGGCTCTGGAGACTGACAGCTATTATGAAGCCTTTCCTTATCAGTACTTGAAGGTACTACCACTAAGTGTGAGCAAAATTAGTTACATCTCTGATACCTTCCCAGAAATGTGCAACACTGCGGGTCCTATTAGCTCTGCTGTGCTGCTTAGGGCAGAGGGATCATTTTTTGAAGCGGGGAAAGGCCTTTGAAACATCATCTTCATTTGTGCATTAAAATAACAGGATCTAGGCAGTGATAAGAGATTATTTTTGGGAAGCACTAGTTCAGAAAGAGGTTTTATTTGTTTTTAGTAGTGAGCGGGTTGCAAGTTTTTTTGAATCAGAGTCTTGAGTTCATAAATCTTAGTACTGGAAGGGATTGCTTGTCCTGACTTTCTACCTTCAGCAATTCATCCAGAAGTACCAGTGGATAACACAAAAAAGTGTCATAGACAACCATCTGGATACTATTAAATAGTGTGGCTGAGCTAACAAAGAATATTCTTCAAAGTCACATTATCAAAGGCTAATTCAGGTGGTACTGAATTGTCTTGCCTTAAAATGTTTTAATTTATTGTTGTATAAGATTTAAAGCTTTATTGTGTTTCAAACAAATTTTGGACTCCATTTAACCTCTGTTTAAAAGTTCTTGGATGCACTCAGTGGGAATACAGATGCAGAATGTAATTTTTGTCCCCTTTATTCCTTACTGACATTTGTCAATAAGGAATAAAGAACACCAAGCAGGTGCCTTAAGATCTTAATTTTGTATGTGAGTCTTCAGTGGTAGAAGGACAGATTGCAAAACTGCATTTGTAAAACTCTTTTAACACCAGGTATTTCTGTAGAAAAAAAATGGGAGTTGGGGTAGGTGTTTCTAAGTAGGAAGGGAGAGGGAGTAAATAAGCAGGAGGCTAACCAGTCATCTACTTTTGGCAATCTATTTTAAGAAAATGGAATTACGCTAGGACTATTTTTGCATTAAATTCTGCAGATTTATGGACCTTGTGTACCGAGGTAGGGGTTAGCAGTTTGTATTGAGGGTATTGGATAGGTCTCACCCATTGGATTGATAGAGAAGTCTTGGACACAAAGCAGTCTCCATGGCTTGACTTGGAATGGAGCAGCAGTGTCCTGATGGTCTAATTTTCTGTTCCAGATGCCTCCTTGTCTGTCCTGCTGATGAGTTCAGAGGCGTTGTGTCAACAGTGGAAAAGCCACTCTAGGTTAGCAAAGGTAGATCTAATGCTGTTCAGGTTTAAAAAAGAAAAATCCAAGATCAGAATAGTTTGAGGAAATCAAAATTTAGCTGAATTTTGGCAAAAATGTTTCTGTGGTTTTAAGTGCTTTGGAAAGCTGTGAGCTGCAAGACAGAATCTAAAAGCATGTTGAATTGAAAGGCTGTGGCTGTGTAGCTCTGAATCCCTCCTTTGGTAGCATCAGTCACAGCCCCCATGTGCAGAGCTATATTGGCATTTACCAATATTGAGACAGGACGTGCCTTGGCTTGTCTGGCCCCTGCTGCTGAGCCAAATAGCGGCAACTGTGGTGCTTCACCCCAGAGACACATTTGGCTGGCTGGATGCTGCAGCTGGGCAAGCAGAGACAAGTCCAGGCAGGCTGGAGCTCCAGGAGTAGTGGAATGGAGCTTCCTCCCCGAGGGTCTGTTCCTCAGGGCTCCCTCTGATGGAGAAGTTTTAAGGCGAGGTGAAGGAAAGGAGTCGGTTCTGATGGAGGGTTTCAATCCAGGGTTTTTATTCTGGCCTGCAGGCCTCTGAATCTTGTAACAGCTCCAACAGAACTCCTGACTGCATGGCTTGCAAGCCCTTTTACCTGGGGGAGAGGGGGAGGGAAGGGATGGGGAGCCCACCAACCAGATACACGGGAGGAGGTCATCAGGGATAAAGGACACCTGGATGGCCCAATGCCCCCTGGGGGGTAGAGGGCATCTTTTGAATTTACCAATCACTCGACGCCCTTCTGGAATTCCAGAGTTGATGGGCAGAGCTCGGCAGGGGTCAGGGTGGGGAAAGATGGGTGATTGACACACCTGGGAGGGAATCTCCTGGAAGATACAGTTTCTGAGGACACACTGCAACACAGAGCCACACACAAACGTTCATAGGCTGCCAAGTTCAACACAGTTCAGCAGGGAGAGAACTAGGAAGAAGCAGAGGTGATGGCAGTAGTCTGGTGTGGAGGTCGCTCACAGCAGAGGGCTGTGGAAAGCAGCCAGTGTAAGGGCACCGAGACTCCAACTGCTCATACAAGAGTCAAGAGTTACCTGCCTTCAACTCTTTACACTGTGCCACTCACATTCCGACATACTGTCAGTTTCTGGGAGATCATAAGAAAATCATTGTATACTGTGCAATCCAAAAAAGATAATTAGCAAGAATTGTGGTGTAAACAGTCATTAAAAATTCATTATAACATCTTTTTAACTGTAGTAAACATGTCTAGCAGTAGATTCTCTTACGATTTCGCTTGTTATATTTGTAGCCACATGCTAAGTGAACTTTTGAACCCGATTTTTAAAATGGTTTGCTCCATATAATCACTCAGCAAGAAGGCCATTTCTTTCCTTAGTCCTCTGAAAAGAGGTCAGTGCTAGTGAGAGAGTGCTAGATCGACGGCCATGGAAACCAGAGCTGCTGGTGCTGTGGGGTGTGCTGATGCAGTGTCTGTCGGTCCTGTGGCAGCAAAGGTGCCACTTGGCTCTTGGGCCCTACAGGAGACAGGCAGAAGCTCCACGAAGCCTTGGCAGCCGTGTTTGGGCACTGTCAGAACAAAGCTGCCATGTGTTTTTAGGGCTTGTTTGGAATGTTTAGCTCGTGAAATATGTTCCTGCTTCTGCTCAGATAAAGCATATCAAATGTATTTATTAGCTGCTTTCTAGAATACGAGGGTGTTTTTAGTATTAGTTATTTTCTGTCTTGGTGATATTTCCAGCAAACCATCTGACCTAGAGTAATCTACCTTTGCTTTTTGTTTCTCTATTCATAGAGTGGGGAGATGATTGCTTGACTACTTTGCTATTTTTAGCTCTGGTTGTTAAATAATAGATGTTTGTTCTGCTGAAGTATGACAATTTTTAGGGCCTTTCTGCCAGTAGGTGCAGGTTAAATTGCCATTGGCACAGCCTTTTTCACTTTGATTAGAGTATAGTTGTCTATAAATAGACAGTTGTCTATAAATTTCAAAATGTTGAAAGAATATTAAGAGCAATCCATGCTCTCTAAAACAGTAGTCTTGCATAAAGCTTGCAGAGTGCCCCTGGCTTTCAGCTCCCCTTATCCAAATATGAGGACAAAAATAACCTGTAATTCTGCTTTCATTATGGAAATTTGAAATAGTTCAAATTTGAATGACATTTGCACTGTGTACATTACAGAAGTAGCAGCTCTTCTGATTGTTCTTACTGTATTCTTCTTCTATCTTATTTAAAGTTTGGCCTAACTAGGTAAACAATCCAGAAAAAGCACATTTTTCTTGCTTGGAGTTTTCCTATGGTAATCCCTTTTGACAACTTTGAAATGAAGCTTGACTAATGTTTGTGACCTGACAGTAGATCAGCAGTCAGAGAAAACCAGGAGAGAACCAATCCACCAAGGTCAGGAAACCTGAAAGATATTCTTTGATTTTGGGGATTCACGTTCAAATCTCTAGGTTCTCTGCTTCAATCAGAACTATGAATAAACTCTGTTTCCTATAGCACAGATTAAGTCCTTAACCTCATTCTATGCTGAATAGATCTTTGTCTCTTTATGCTGCAGAAATTTGCAGTGGCAAGTTAGTGTCTCCCAGAATGGAAACAGATATTAAAACCTGCTATTTTCATTCTAAAATACCCTGCCCCACATAATTTTGGTCATCCTGGTTTATTTCACAGGTATTTATTTAGCTCAATCAAAATGCCTGTAGAATGAAAAAGAAAGTTGCATCTCTTTCAATGAAAATCTTGTTCTATGTCTTAGGCAGCAAAAGGACAGATTTCTTTGGAGCAGATCTGTGTGGTTTAATTTGTTTGCTACTTATTTTGTACATTTCTGTAGTTATCTATCTGTATTTGGTAGCTGTCAAAACAGAAATAGCAGAGATTTCTGTTCCTTTATGTGCTACTGAAAGTCTTTGCTTAACTGTGACTTGAGGTTTTTAATCCTTTGTCCTTAGTTTTTCTGTCTCAGAATACTGGATCATGGAGGTATTTTGAGTGTTTGATAGATTTTTGGCTAAATTGAAGCCAAATTGTAAAAATTAGTATGAACACTGCCTGCTCCCCATCTTCTTTGAATCTTCCTTTGTTTTATATGGTTCCAGTTGCAGGGGATAAAGGTAATGTGTGAAGAGCAAGAGTACCAGAGGCAATGCTTTGTGCTGGCTTTACACCTCAGTTCTGCAAGCAGTTCAGCATGCTTGTGCATTTTTCTAATGCAACTTCAAGAAATATGATTTATAAACAGCCTTTGGAGAATTAGACCATCTTCATCTGATGTGATAGAACCAGTCAATCAAGGTCAGGATACTTCAAGCAGGATTTTTACTTAGATCCTTTTAAATAACAGGAAAGGATTCCCCAGACATTGCACAGGCTCTGTGGTTTTAAGAACAACAGTAGCATAAACTTTAACAAGCTGCACAAAGGGGAGTTTGTCCAAGATGGTGTCAGCATCACATTCTTCCTTTTGATGCCACTCAAATGGCATCATTCCTTTTTTCTTCCACTCTAATGACCTATTTTTTCCACACTGCTGACCTTATTTGGGATTGGGTTGGGAATTTGTAGAATATTTTGTGTTCTTGTTTCTTTTTATTTATTTCCATATGCATCCAACCTAGCACAAAGAATAACACAGAATGAATGAACCTTTTCCTTCTTGGTCAGTTAGTAGAGCAGCTGAAGTGCTCGTCCAATTTCCCAAATTCCGTGATTCTGATTGCATTAAAAAATTGTAAACTTTTGATGCTTTGAACAATTGCAGTAACAGCAACTGCAGTTATTACTGGATTCACCAGACCTTTACCATTAAGAACTGGTGGATGTCAGCTGAGATTGAAGAAGAGACTATACTTACCAAGACTGTAACCAAGTTTTGAGGGTTTCAAAAATGTGTAGAGAAAACAGCCTAAACAAAACACTGTTAAACAAATTTTAACTAAACAAAATGCAGTCTTTCCCAAATCTACTGACTGTCACGCTCCATCTCCTTGCTGCCACTTCTTCAGTTTTAAGATGATTTTCTCTAAATAGATTCAGTCTCATCTAATAAGCTTAGGTTTATCTAATTATCATCTAGGTAGGATTACCTCTGTGAACTGCCTGTGACTTCTTTTAACTCTCCCATTCTGAGGAGGTCCTGCCTTCCCAGGGCTTCCCTGCTACTGTTGCTGGAAGCTGAAGGAGTTGAGCAGAAAGTGCTGCCTGGGGCTGGGCATGGAGAGGAGTGGGGCTTGAGTGCAGACAGAGGGATAACATCACTCTGCAGCTGCCTCTACCAAGGATGAGAGGAAGCTGTAATCCTCAGCCACCTCAGATGTAGGGATGCAGTTTTGCTCATGGGAGAGTGACCAGATCACTCAAATCCTTTGGAAAAAAGGATTCTGCTAACACAATCCCAGTCACATTTTTTCCTCTGTTGTTGGGGTTTTTTGTTGTTTTGTTTTTCTTTAATTAGGGGGGTTGGCAGATGGGACCTGTGTAGCAGAGTGGCTCAGACAGGTCCCTTCCACACAGCCCCTTCCTCCTACCATGACACAGAAATGGCTTCACCTGCAGTGGGCACTGAGACTACTGCAGTGTATTTTGATGAAAGGTTTAATATTTCTTCTAAAACCTTGCCTTCTGTGTTGCACTTGGGCATAGATTTGGAAGGGAGAATTTGTCTTTCACTTCAGTGTCAGACTCATGGGGAGAGGAGGGGGGATTTATTTTGCCTGGGTTGCTTTTGTCCCATGGATTACCTTAGCATGCAAGGTAATCCCACCCAAACAGTGCCCTTTGGTGCACTGCTTGGGCTTTTGCCATTTAAAACAAAAATAGCTAAGTTCCTTGGACAAGAGGATATCTAATAATGAAGTACAAATTTTCTTGTTAAATTTCTGTCTTCTCAAAAATTATTTATTTTCTGTAAATTCTTTCTTTAAAGAACGTTGACTTTGCAATTATGAGCTTGCTAAAGGAAACCTCACCAATTTAAATGCTGTGATTCATACAGAAAAGACAGAACAGAGAATTTGACAAAATGCACCCATTGTTAAGAAATACCTCTCTGGATACTTGGTGGTCTGAGCACCACTGCTGTCTAAGCTGCTGTAGAGCCACACAGAAATTGGTGTCAGCAAATTTCAGGAGTTTGTCAGAGAAAGAAAACCCAACCAAATGTTGTGGTTTGCTGTAGCTTATGAAAGCAACACATCCAGTGTCTGTTACCTGTGTGCTGCTGGAAGTGTTTCTCTTGGCTCTGGGCAGGTCTGTCGCATCGCTGGTGGCCCCGTTCTGTGCAGCACTGCTGGGGTGGGGTTTGCTGGCTGGGATTATTGAGACCCTGCACTCTCCCAGCACCATTCCCTGCATACTGTGTCCCGCCAGTTCTTGTGCAGGGTCTGGGGTCAGGGAGGAGGAAGTGGAACCTCCTCTTTTGTGTGCTGCTGCAAGTCTTGTGCCAGCAAGGTTGGTCTGGACATGACTGGCCTGGTAGGGAGCCTCAATTTGAAGTGAAGTTTAGGTTTTTGGTTTCCTCGCTCCCCATTCTGCTCACTGCTGAAGTGATCCAAGTCTCACTCCGTGATGGTCCCTCCTCTTTTCTCTTCCTTTTGGAAGATGTTACATTGGCAGTAAGACACCAGTAAAGACAATTAGCAGTAATCCAGAAGCAGTATTCTGACTTTAAAAAGGATCATGTGAGTCTCCAACTCTGCTGATGGTGCACCAGCTCAGGCAGTGCTTCTGTAGCATCTTCCTGAAGGAAACCCGCCGTGCTTCCTGCTATGGCTTTCCTTGCATTGATGCTGAGCAGGCCCTGAGCATGTTATCACAGTTGATTTTCCTTCTATTTCTAAGTCCATGTACTGGTTTCAGATGACCAAAAGCTGGTCTCTGTGTAGCAATCACTGGCTGCATACACCAGGTAAAACTCCCCCTCGTGTTTGATCCTCAGCAGGTATCCTCTGGAGGCATAACTGAGATGGATGTTAACTGAAGGGCTTGTGTGCAGTAACAGTTTCAATAACTGATTTCCAAAGGAAACAAAATATACATACGTACATAGATAGATTCTTAAATGGCTTCATGAAAGTCTATGACACTTAACTATTATTGAATAGAGTGGATTGCAGGATCATATCTGGCATTCTATGCTGTTACAGCATAGCTGGTTGTGATTCTGGGTTCTCAGAGGTGCTTCATGTGCGCTCTGTCTGACAAGACCAAGTTTTCATGTTCCATGTCTGGTTACAGAAGCAATCCATTGTTAACATTTTCCCAGATTCTGCTTTTATTGCCTGTGAATTTTGTAATTGCAACAAGTGCTTTCTGGTGGGTGGTGATGTGCAAATAAAATAGGAAATCACATTTCTAGTCACATAGTGCTCACAGTCATGTTCTTTCACATAAATAAATATATTCTTGTTTGAAATTATATTATTTAGGAATACACTGTCAGATGACAGTTTTTAGCTATCAAGCTCAACTATTGTTACTTGCTTTTTCCCCTCCTGCCTCTCTCCACTTTTTTTTTTTTTTTTTTTTTTTTTTTTTACAAACCAAAACACCTAATTTAGCAAGAAGTTGAGAAGTTTACAGACCTAGAGAAACTCTACCTCTACCTTCAGCTGCCTTCGGGTCCCAGCAATGGAGACAAAAGGTATGTGTGTGAGTGTAAAAGTGAGCAGCTAGTGCTGAAAACTTGCTTTACTTCCTGTGGCACTTAACTGCTGAGGAATCTTTCACATGATGTTGGTAGCAGAAGCAACCTTTATTAAACATTAAGTACTCTTGTTTTCCTGAAGATCAGATGTTGGGGTTTTTTTAAAACTTTAGAATCTTTTATTGCATGAAAAGCTTGTGATTATAAATATCCTAAAATGAAAGAGTCATCAGAGAAAGTGTTTCACAGTCTGTGTAATTGTTCCTACACTGTTTATGTATGAAGTCATAAAATAGGAACACCAATGTGATGGTGGGTGAAAGAAAAAACTGGTGGTATTTCTGGTAACACTCATTTGACTAAAGGAAGTTCTAGAAAACCAGCCCACAGATCAGAGTGTCACAAAATAAACCTCTTCCCAGCAGGATGGTTATAGGCAGGCAGATGCCTATAGGAAGCACACTGAGTGTCTCCTGGGAAAACTGGGTGTTCCCAAAGGACAGCTGGCAAACTCAGTGGGCAAAAGCTTACAGGTGGCCAGTAAGGAATAATAAATTTAGGAGTCACTAGTACTCGCAGCTGTGTATCAGTCAAGAACTGGAGTGTGGAGTCTGTTAAATTGTGGATGAAAGAGGGAGAAACTGCTGCCCAAGGCTCAAGGAATAGGTAAATCCTTGAGATGCAGGCCCTCTTTGTCTCTGGTGTCTCTCCACCTGTATAGGCAGACAATTATGAAGTCTTCCATAGAAGCATGTCCTCACCAGCCCCCTCGTTCTCTCCCCAGCGATCAGATCTCCATGTCGTCCAGCCGTGCCCAGCAGATGCATGCCTTCTCGTGGATACGCAACACCCTGGAGGAGCACCCCGAGACATCCCTTCCCAAGCAGGAGGTTTATGATGAGTACAAGTGAGTGTCACGTATATGGCTTTGGCCAGTGCAGTGCTCTGTGAGGCTGACTCTGCAGGTACACCCCACTGGTGTGTGTGGACACTTGATGGACCGTGCTGCTGTACCTGAGAATGCAGTAGCTACTCTGTGGCAAACTATATTCATTACTACTGCCTCTGGAGATAAGACTGTGATGTTTAAATTGTGCATTACATGTACAGTTGCTGAAGAAAGATACAAGTATTTCTTAACTAGTGAATATCAGTATCAGGTGAATGAATGAATGTTGGGTTTGTTTTGTGCAGTGGCACAGGTAAAAAGCATCAGTTATTATCTTACAATATGTGTTGGTCTGCTTGTTTACATACCTACATGACTGCCTTAACAAGGGTGAGAGGTTGAATTGTTCCCCATAGATGCAGCTGTTTTGCACATATGATCTTGCCCATTGCACTGTTCTTTCCAGAATAATGCATAAATATTGGACCTTCCTGGAGCAAACCTGATTTCTACAGAGGCACAATATATCTGAATATATATGAAACCAGTAACCAAGGCCACTGAGAGTCTGTGTTGTCATGTCTCAAAGCTGCCGTGTAATGAGAAAGCGATTAGAAGCACGGGAGAGGGAGCTGTCTGATGAAAGTTGGATTTGAATTTATTTACAGAACGTACCCCATGGGGGAGGGGGAAAGAAATAATCATCCTCAGCCCAGTTGCCTGAAGATGAATAACAGATTTATGATCTAGCATGAATATTTCCATAATCTGAACGATTACTGTAATTTGCAGGGAGCTGAATCCCTTCACCTCCTAAGTGCCTACAGGATTCACCCCATAGTAATTGTTATTGCAGGGCTGCCTTCTGCAAATACCTCCTTTTAATTAACTCTCTCTGCTGAAGTGTTTTACTGTGATTGAGCTGAAGCGTGATGGCATTGGCTCGCCTGGGGTTGATAAACATGCACACACCTATTTCTGAGCCGCTGCCCGGCCGGGAGCGGTGACGCAGCCTGGCAGTGCAGCCAATGGCGCAGCCGCGCTGGGCTGGCCAATCCCCGAGCAGCAGCCGCTCGCACAGACACAGCAACAGCGGCAGCTGCTGTGCGGGAGAGAGATGGGAGCTTTATTCTTAAATATATTTCTTATTAAATAATTTATGGCCTGCTTCAGCAACAAATCTGCTTGGCTTCCATGCTGTGCCAAGCTGCAGATGCCCGGAAATATCATCATCTACAGATTGTGGAGTGTGAAATTTGGATGGCTTTGTATGTAGCTGCATCAAGTATTTGTGCATTGTATTTTTTTCCCTAACAAAATAAGGGTGGTAAGCAAATATTCAGGAAAATATCAAATGTTTGGAATCTGTTCTCCTTTGAAAGCTTCTGTTCTGTTTTTAAAACATTCAGTTTCTTTGAATATTTTCATGAGCTATTCTTACACACAAAAGGAGAAGTAGTCTTGGAGTGGGACATGGGGAACAGGCATATGAATATGTGAGTTAGATTTGATATGTCCTTTTTCTTTACCTAAGGGTGCTAAGACCTCACAAAACTCAGTTCTGTTATATTAACCAGTTACCATTTCTCTCTTCTGTGTGCAGAGATGGATCTTGCATGAGCTCATATAAGCAAGCTTATGCACTCTGCATGTGTAAATCAAAAGTGCAAGGCTTCATAAGACTGCTGCATCATACCAGCATCTTCATTCCTGCCATAAATTTTGCAAAACTACCAGCTTTCTGCATCACCTTCCATGTTTTTTTTCTATGAAGAGGGAAAGACAGAAGCTTACCCTCCACACAAGTTCACCATTGGCAAGTGCTGATAGTGTTTTCAGCTCCTCCACATTTTAGTAGCCCCTTCTCACTGGGCTTATTCAATACAGTGACTCTTCTTTCTGTTTTGTTGCTCTTCAATTGAAGTGTGAATTCATGTTTCTAACTGGATAAAAGTGAGTGGATTCATCTTTCTTTTGAAAGGGATAAAATAAATTAAAAATGCATCACAATATAAAGCAGTAGCACTTGGGAAGGCTGAGAGCTTGCAGCTGAATTTTAGAAAGGAGGTAGATGGGAGCTGGTTCACCTCTTGTTGGTGCTGTGATGCTGCTTGTACTGACAGAATACATTGAGCTGTAAGAGGCTGGGTTTCTGTTGGGTGCTCAAAGATCTTCTGCCACCTTCCTCTGGGAGTTATGTGGGAATACAGGCTGAAAAGTATGGGAGCTCAAGGGGAGGTGCCCAGCATGTTATCCAGCCTGCAGTGAATGGATGCTGCTTCCCATTAGATCCTTTCAATGCTGTCATGTAAGTCAATTTTACTTGGGTGTCTTGTCCCTATTAGAAAACATCCTTCTGCACACAGCCATGTGTAGATTTAGCTGAGTTTAGAGAATTAAGATTTCAAATCTAAATGCAGTCCTGCAGTACTTATGCAGGAAAAATCCTTACTTGCCCACAAAATGATTTGTTGAGCCTTCAGTAAACACTTGAGTCCTCTTATCTTACTTCTACTGCCATGACGCAAGGGACAAAAGTCATTCATATTTAAGTTTGGTTTCCTGAAGATTCACTTGATATGCTTAATATGGATTAGGAGGTCTTTGAGTCATCCTGTATCTCTTTCCTTTAGTCTGTAAGTCATTAATCCTTGCTTTACTGGCTGCTAGGCCACTTGGTGCCACCTGATGCATAAACTGTATGCACTAAGCGTTAAGAATATTACCCAAAAGTTAGAAGAATATTCAGAAGCTAACAGAGAAGAGGGCAGTAGCTATAGGTATACCATGTCTGTTGAACACATAAAAGACACAAGGTACATACTAGTCTTGTTGGGTAGTGCTTATCCAGGGTTTTTATATGAAATTCCCTGATAGGAATAGGATGGGACCTATTGTTGCAAAGTCTAGTCCCATGTCATAAACAACTACCCATATAAAAGCCAATCAGACTCCACTGAAAGCAGTTGTTTCTCACCTCTGCTGATGCTCCTGGGAGTCTGACCTGCAATTTCATTTCTCTAGTGGTTTTCAGACATCTAGTTTCCATCCTACCTGATTATAAGGACTCATTTATGTGCCAGCATTATTTGTCAGCCTGATGAGAGCCTATGTCTTTCTGAGGTTCTTGACTCTAACCCATTTTTGGAAACCAGTTGTTTTGGGGATTGGATAAACCAAAAAATTCTATTTTGTTTGATTTGATAGGTTCTTTATCATTTGCTATTCATGCTGTTTTTTTCTGCCCAGGAAGCTGTGTAAGCTGGGCTGCACAGCCTCTCTTCATCAGCTTTTTGGTTAATTTTTTTTGAGTGTTTTAATTCAGGTGCACTGCTAGTGTATTTTATGTCTGGAGTACATTCAATTTGAATATCATACCAAAAAAAAAAGAAGCCTTTTCTGCTTATCATGTAGGGAAGCTCTGTACAAGGGAACAAAGCAACCACGTGTCCGTTGTCATTCCTGTCTCTGCTTAGGCCTTCCCTCCCCCTGTCTGTTTCCCACCCACCCTTCAAAGAGCAAATCAGCTCCTGGGCTCAGCGATGTGCCAAGAATGCAAGTAGCAGAGAGAAGAGCTTCAGGGGAGAGACTCCTGGTATGTCCTGTCAAGTCAATGAGAGACCACAGATGGACGTGGAGGATTCTTGGCCAAGCCAGGAGGGGGAGGGGCCATGTATGATCTGTCTGAAGACTGAAATTCCATTAGCAAATTCTGATAGCTCAGAATTTACAGGCTTGCAGGAGCCTCCACTGTGGATATAAGGGGACCTTTTATACTGTATGTTTTTGCTGCTAGCAAGTGATTGTCTTACAGCAGATGTGTTAGACTTGAGGAATGGATAATTTTATTCCCTTTTAATTTATTTATTTTCTCTCAAGGGGGAAATAATTTTGACTTTGAAGTTAATAATAGGTCCCTGATCCTGGTGTTTTGCTAGTTTGTTTTTTTGGGTTTTTTTACTTTATTTTGCTGGCATGGTTGAGTTTCAATCAAACATACTGCTGTCTATGGCAGAGAAATTCGGAGAGTCCTCCTTTGAATGGTGTTTGAGATTTAAGGTCTTGTAATCAGCATCAGTAAGCAACAAAGACCCTCCATTCAGGAATTTTCAGACTAAAGTTTGAATTCATGGAGGCCTGGCAAGATACAAGGGACAAAAAGCACACAGAGCTCTATTTATTAAACATGGAACAATGTCTGATTCCTATGAGGTACAGTGAGGCAGCGAAGAATTCTTTTGTAATAACTTCAAAGGGACATATCTAGAAACCAGCTTCTGTGAGTGACATACATTGAAATGAAATGTGTCGGTATATAAATTGGAGAGAAAGCTTCTTGATGTTCCACAGAAACTAGACTGATGTCTGACTTTGTACCAGTTGTAGGCAATGTCTCCTGGTTTAGACAGAGCGGCCCTGGAAGTGGTGGGGAGGCTCTGCAGGGGAGTGTCAGCACCTAAGAGCATAAATGTTGCTGTTTGTCTTCATCAAAATCATTCACTCTGTGGTAATGCTTTCCAAGTGAAGGATACCAACATACAGCCAGGGTAAAAGCAGCAGATACTTGGTCTGTAGTAACTAATATTTTTACTGAGAAAGTAAAGGCAGTGGAAGTACCCCAAGAAATACATACAGCTTTCTACAGAGCTACAACTTGAAGAGAAGACATTTTGACTGGGCCCATTGGATGCAGATTGTTACTAAGTGATGCTGGGGTGAAGCATCTGTTTCAGACTGCTGCTTTTTCTTTGCATCTGCCTGAGTTTCTGGGGTTGGTTTGTGTGTATGTACCTGATCAGAGTAGAGGCAACTGTGGAGTGTGAAGTCATTGTTTCTCTGCACTCTTGCTGATAACCACACTGATCATGTACACCTTTTCAGAGGCAGGTTGTTTTTGTGTATTGCTGATAGGACTTCTCACAGGAAAGGAGGTCGTTGCTATCTTGTGTTGATGCTGTGGCTGTTGGGAATCTCACTGAGAAGGTTTTATACTGGTACATTTTAGGCCATAGCACATCAACGTCTGTGCAACAGCGCAGGGAGTTGCTGTCTTCATGCAGCCATAAGCACTTCCAGAGCAGGTCCTGGTTTTCTCCTATGCTTTATGTTTCTGATTTTCCAGAACATTCACCTTTTGCAGCAAAATCAACAATTCTTGTTCTCTGCCTCGAGAACGTAATTTTTTAAATGTGTCATATGCCGAAGCAGAATTTCTTTTGCTGTTTTTGAGAACTGAAGACAGGTAACAGTGCCCATTTTACTAGAACAAGTAAAGATGGCAAAATAATTACTTTTTGTTTCTTTATTCCCCTATATCATCAGGTTGTATGCTGAGCTGCATGATGGTCTTCATTTGCAACAGCAGTTGGAATCTCTGTTAATTTAGGACAGTTAAATAGGGTTGTCTATAATCAAGCATCTCTCATAGTTCAATAGAGCCGCTGTGGTAGGAGGACTGGGTCCTCAATATGTGCTTATGTTACACCTATAAAGCTGGTTTTCTGGGAAGGCATCTTTTAAGTTTAGTTCTTTTGAGGTCTATTAACTAGAAGTTGTAGATGCAAAATCTTTCTCTGGACATTGACACATCTCTTACCTATTGCTTTTCAAATATTCCTTCAGGCCTTACCACAAGTGTAAGCCTGTTCAAGCTGTGCTTCTGGCTAGAACAGAGTCTTTGCTTTATTATATCCTGAAATATGTGAATCAAAACATATGCTTCAAACTGAGACGTGGAGTAAATCTCAGCTGTGCTCTAGATAGTGCCACTGCTTGTTATGTCTCCACATGACTTGTCTTTGAACTCAGTAGAGAACAAGGCAAAAACTATGATATTAATAGCTCTGTTTATTTTGTGTGATTTTATACATTTTTAATGCATTCAATTCGTTGTGGATAGCTTCATTAATGTTAAATGTGGTTCTAAATATGGATGGGGTTAAGTGTTTTCTTTTGAAAACCTTTGGAGTCTAGCATGTAGGCTGGCCTCTTGTATTAACTACGATTCCATTCACGCTTTCTTTCTCTTTGTTGCAGGAGCTATTGTGACAATCTTGGCTACCACCCATTAAGTGCTGCTGACTTTGGAAAGATCATGAAAAATGTCTTTCCAAATATGAAGGCCCGTCGTCTAGGCACAAGAGGCAAATCAAAATATCCTTTGCTAGAATGCTTCTCAGTAACTTGTTCTGCTCTTGCCTGGAGAACATCTGTCGTTGTGGCTTAACTACCAGCTAAATGTAGAAGTAATGTTGAATAAAAAATGCCGACACTTTTCCAACATTCTTTAAAAATTATTAGTTGCAGTAGTGTTAGGTTGCAAGATGTAACTTTGGAAACAAGTACTTAAATTTAGGTTCTGACACTTGTCACAGCAGCAGGGCATCAAAAAAGCTTTATAATTAAATGCTAAGAGAAATATTGGAATAAAGGAACCAAAACTGTTAGTGATTTTCAAACCAGCTTTTTCATCAGTCAGAATGTTTTCTTTTCCAAGCTGAGAATTACACCTTCCTATGAGAGCCCTTAGAACCCGTGGTGAAGTAATGTCCTACCTCCTGCATTCCCCAGGACTGGCTCTTGCTGCATCCTGATATGCTGGGTAGGCAAAGCCCCTGCAGTAAGTGGGGGAGGGAGAGCATGAAAAGGCTAAAAGGCATTGAGGTGCTCATAGGCCCTAATTAAAAACCACTCAAAAGAAGTAACAGTAATGATATGGATGTGCTGTGATCCTGGCCTTTGCCAGCTCTCACTTGAAGCATGCACTTAGAGAATTAAATGCTAGCCGGCAGCCCAGAATTGTTTGTCTTCCATGGAGGGAAAAAACCTTCCATGCTGTAGTAAATGGAGTAGTTATGTGTCAGTTAAATTGTTTCATAAAATACAGTGTTGGATTATCAAGGAGTGAAATCTGAAACTTAGTACACGTGTTTGGATAGAGCTAGAGAAGTGTTAAGGAAGAACTCATACGATGTAATTGTAGCTTGACCCACGGGATCTCTTTAAGTTCTATTTCCAGTGTTTCTAATTCAGAATGATCAAAATGTGATCTTGTCTCACACCTACCGTAATTCCCAGGCTCCATAGATTTCTTTTACTGTAATTATGCTCCATCCAGGTTAATGCAAGCAATTGCAAAGTACATCGCCTAGGAAAGAATACAGACATGTTCACAGAATGTGGAAAATTAGTGATCCTGGAAAGGATTTGTGTGTCATGGAGAAAAGATACTGTGTGTGAACTCCCAGATTGATGCTGTGGAGAGGAAAAAAAAGAGGCTGATTTGATTTTTAGACCTATAAACAAGTGAGTGCAAGTAATAAAGGGAGCATATTGTTGTGTACTGAATTGATGAGATCAGTGTAAGAAAAATTCTGGGTCTTTATATTTTTGCAGAATAATTATCATGGATGAGGAGAGAGTACCTCAAAAATAATGTGAAATCTTAGGAAGAAATGCACTCATCAGGCACTTTATCTTGTCCTGGGAAACTTCAGTTTGAGGAAGTCCTTCAGGAGAAGGAAACAAAGTAGAACCTAAGTTTGAGAATGCATTTTTAATAGTGATTAATTTTTTTTCTTTTTTTAAATTAATTCTCCCATCTTGTTTTAGAAAGAGAGTTTAGTCAAAGTTTGTATTAATTATTTGAATATTGAGTAGCTAATTGAAGCTGCCTGGAAAGGTTTAGTGCTTGTTCTAAGTCATCAAATGAAATTAATCTTACCCAGCATCTCTGCATGGATTGAGAAACACAATGACCTGGCCAAGAATGTAGCTATTGATAGACTTTAGATTCTGACTGGCTGTGAGATCATGCTAATGACAGGAATTCTTAGTTCTGTGTTGAGTTTGCTTTTGGAGCTTATGAGGGTTATCAGAGGAATTACTGCTCTTCTCTCCTATCCCCCAGCTAACAAGCAGACAATGTAGACCTTAATTGTTGTTCACATATTGCTACAGTGGACTGAGGAAGAAGGCTTTTGTGCATATGCCAACACTGCCCAACCTTGACTTTCATAAAACTGGAGATGGGGTATGATACATATTTGCTTATGTATATATAAGTTAGCATTTATTATGCTATTTTTCTATCAGAACTTTTCAAAACAAAGTGAAGATCTGTGCAGCTTTTAAGATTTTTCTTTATGATTCTTATATTCTGAATCATTGTTTATGGTTTTCTTCTGTAAAGTTCACAATGAATTGCAATACTCTTAAATTAATTTAGGAGGTGAAGTAGACGTCCACAGTGTTCCTATCCACTGTATATATGTTTTAAACTCTGATTCTGTTTTACTTTTACTGTATTTTTTAAAGTCAGTGCTAGGGAAGAGATACCCCAGTAAAAGAAGCAATTCCTGGGTAATAGTGACTACTGAGTTGACAAGACCCAGGATACAGGGGAAATCAATTGTTGGTGTTCCAAACATTAGGATTCTGTCTGTGATTTTCTTTCAGAAATGTCAATTCCATATTATGCCTTTGGGAACAACCCATAGATTATCATTAAGACATTTAATTTTGAAAGATTCTGATGTTGTGATCTCATTCTCATAATCTCATGTAAAACTGTGAATATACTACTCCAACTTCTGGTGTGATTCGGATAATAATTTGCTTTCTATTTTTGTTTTCATGCCTTAATGACCCTTATTAATTAAAGAAACCTTTCCTCCTTTGTTTGTTTGGTTTAGTTGGATGGAGCAGAGCCATCGGGGCAGCTGCAAAGTGCCGATGAAGAAGTCGTCTCTGCAGCTTGCCGGCTCGTTTGTGAATGGGCCCAGAAAGTGCTGAGCCAGCCTTTTGATACAGTCTTGGAATTGGCTCGTTTCCTTGTCAAAAGTCACTATATTGGTACCAAGTCAATGGCAGCTTTAACAGTAATGGCAGGGGCACCAGCAGGTAATGAGATAATGCTGAATGTTGAAATGGGGGATCTTCCTGTATAGAGTAGTAAAAGCTTGGTTTGAGAAAGCACTTCTCTTCAGGGCAGGCTTTAACACTGACTCTGAGCATTCAGCATTCATTTATGTGATTTTAGTCACATTGCCGAAAATTACTGTTCTTGCTGGTAGTCTGGGTAAAGATCTGAAAATCAACACTGGTCTCAGGTTTAGATGGTGATCCTCCCATTCCTCTGGTGAGGATCCTGGTCTTTTAAAGCGCTTCAGGGCGTGTGAGTAATTGTGCTGAACTTACATACTAGGCTAGAGCAGGAGTTTGGTGCTGCTACAGTGCTGGTTTGTAGATAGACTGCTGGTGTAGCCGTGTTTCTGTCTGTTAACTTGTCCTAATTTGGAAACAAATTTCTGTCAAGAGCAGACTTTTTGGTGTGGTTTGTTTCCTTCTGCATGCTTGAAATCAGTCACTTAATCATTTAGTGTGTTTTGATGACTGTGGATAAAGTAAATTACAAAAATGAAGGATGAGAAGTCAAATGCAGATGCACAACATGCCCCCAGACTTGCTTCTGAGAAGTTCTGACTAGGCCTGTCAAGCTAAATAGGCTTGTCTTCAGATCAAGGCCAACCTCTTGAGACAGTTTTAAATAGAAAGTGGTGTTCAGGTGATCCCCTTCTGGATCATGTTCTTTTTTCTTCTAGCTCTCTTCCCTTTATTCCAACTTGGACCTGACAGGTGGCAGTGGTGGGTTTTGCTGCTTGTGTGCTCCATTGTGACCTGATACCTTGGCTACATTTGTTAGAAGGAACACTTGGTGTATGGACAACTCATGTAGCTTCTCCTCCTCACTTCCTTCAAGACAAGATGGTTTCCTTCAAGGAAAAGGGCATTTACTTCCAGTGCACACCTCTATGGCTTGGATGGTCATTTTAGAAGAGGTTCTTCCTAGCATGACAAAAACAATTCCACTCCTCTTGCAGGGAACTACAGTGTCTCTTGTGCATTAACTGAGAAAAAAACTACTTTTACCCTCAGAGAAAAGTTTGAGGGTTTTTTTCTTATCAGTATTACTTGCCCATATAGAAGAATTGTGTGCCAGTAATTGCAATATATTTGGGCATTTGACTGCTCTGTGAAGAAGAAATTGTGGAAGTGGAGACATGTTGTGACATTCAACCTCTAGTGGTACATGCAGACTGTGCTGAGAGAGTGGGCTTCCAGATCACAGTTCTTAAGCATGTGCTGACCATCAAAACCAAATACTTGGGTTTAGTATTGTAAAATTAGTATCAGTAAAACTAGTAATGTAGTAAAATTGTGTTGATTAATTTTTAATTAGGAGTAATTTTAAAACTCTGTAACCTTAAAGTGTAAATGAAACAATGCTAAAGCAAGGGGTAGTTCAGCAAGGTTATTTGGTCTCTAAAGAGCATGATAATCCTCTTGACTGTTAATAAACAGAAGATCATAAATGTGATGTGATTTTGTAAGGGAAATTACTACTAGCTGCACAGAGGACAGTAAGTCTGTTTTCTCCATGAAAGCTGCACTTGCTTGCTTTGTAATCAGCAAAGTAATTTTTCCAGAAAAAAATGTTTCTCCCATTCTAATTTCCATTGTTTTTTGAACTTTTTCTTCTCTTTTTCTTTTTTTTTTCCTGAACACTTCTTTTTTTGCCGTTTTCCCCCATTATCCCTGATCACACAGAGGTTTTGATCCGTTCTGATATTAGATGCACTATATTTAATGCCTTGGCCATTAGATAATGTCATTTACTCAAAGCTGCTCCTCTGTGACACAGACCCACCGCTTTCTGGAAGCATTTTTCATTTAAAGCTGCCCTAGAACAGGTAACAAAACAAAATCGCGGCAGGTGCTGGATTTTAAAGGCTCATCTGAAACGTGTCCGCGGCCCTCTGCTGCCAGTTCAGTGAAGTGCACCGGGCTGAGATAGTGCTGACACACAAGTTGCCATTTCACATTATTAGAAACAAGAGGCCCATACAGAGTATTTTAGCAGCTAATGCCCAACTTATCTAACAGACAGAGATTTTGCCACAAATGTGGGAATAAACTGAAGCTGAATAGATTTAAACATGAAGTGGATGGGAGCAACTCATGGAGGAGGTGTTCCCAGAATGGTTTTGGAGATGCCTGCCATCTGTTAGATGTAGAAGTGGCACCACAGCAGACAGGGTTGTAATTCGTCCTCCTTTTGTTTTCAGGCATAAAAGGGATCCCCCAGCCCTCAGCTTTTATACCTACTGCTGAAAGTAATTCTTTTCAACCACAAGTGAAAACTCTGCCATCTCCTGTTGATGCTAAGCAGCAGCTGCAGCGTAAGATCCAGAAGAAGCAGCAAGAACAGAAATTGCAGTCTCCTTTGCCAGGAGAGTCTCCAGTAAGGAAAACAGAAGGCGCTGCAACCAACAGTGTGACCAGTATATCTAATGGAAGTCCTGCCATTCTGTCCCCTCCACCTATTGGCATTGTTGTGGCTGCTGTCCCCAGCCCCATACCGGTAATGCTCTCCAGCAATTCTCTAGAGAATTCACCCTATGAGAAGGTTGCCAGTAACTAAGCAGTGGTGTCAGTGGATTAAAACAGCATGCTTTGATGCTTTTCTGTCTATGTTGTGTTATAGCACATTAGTTACAGGGTTGATACAGAGGCAACAGAATTCTGATCATGTAACACAGGCCAAGTTCATCTTTGAAGTCATTCAAGTGAGCCTTGACATGAAGTTTAACCGGATGAGAGAGCTGACACCAGTTGTGTGGGTCACTGAGGCCCTAATATGGAATCTAAATTGCCTTTCATTGGCCTAGTGCATTTAGTGACCGGTACAATTTTATTTTGAATGAATGTCTGTAGTACAGAACATTTTTGTCTTTCAGCCTTATAAAACTGGGCTAGGGAGTACAGGAAAGTTATTTGGTGTTAAGATGTTCACTGTGCTATTCATTTTGATAGGTAAGCCAGTTTTTCTGCCTGATAGTGAGTTTGTATTTAACTCATTTTTGAAACCTTAACAATGAGCAGTACTTTGAACACATCCTCTCCTCTTTAGCCTTTGTACATCTGTCTTTTTGTCCCAGGTGGTGAAGGATTGTACGAGAATGACCCTTTCATTAGCAGAAGAGCAGACTAGTGTATACACCAGTGCCTCGCTTCTAAAAATAGAAGGCGTATGTCTGTCTGCCAACCCTTAGGCAGAGAAATAGAAATTGTGTTGAACAAGTAGAAGAGCTTATTTTGTTTCAAACTTATATTTGCTAGCTTTGGTGTATTGAGCTATGTTGTCTTTCACCTTTGAAATGCTTGGGGCTGAGGTCATGTGTACGTTTGGGGACCTCTCGCTTTGCTACCACACCTTTTCTTTTTCTCTCTTTACAGGTGCCAAGAACCAGGCAGTTGGTGACATCTCCAAGTCCTATGGGATCGTCTGATAGCAAGGTCCTGCCGCTCAATGTTCAGGTGGTCACTCAGCACATGCAATCAGTCAAGCAGCCGCCAAAGACTCCTCAGAACGTTCCCGCTAGCCCCGTTGGTGACCGCTCTGCCCGGCATCGCTACCCACAGATTTTACCCAAGCCAGCAAACACCAGTGCTCTCACCATCCGCTCTCCCACGACGGTGCTATTTACCAGTAGCCCAATCAAGACTGTTGTGCCAGCCCCACATGTGAACTCCTTAAATGTGGTGAAAATGACAGCAATATCTCTTGCCCCGAGCAGCAGTAGTGTGCCCGTCAAACAGACGCCTTCAGTTAGCACTAGTGCAGGAGCAGTGGAAGAAGGGAGGACTGGTCCACAGATCAAAAATGGATCTGTTGTTTCACTTCAGTCTCCAGGATCCAAGCCTAGCACTGCTGCAGCTACACCTGCAGTCAAGATCAAAACAGAACCGGAAGCATTGCTGGATGAGAACTCTGCACAGGGCCAAGAGAGTTCTGACATGTCTAAATCCATAAAGGCAACCCCTGACCTGCCTCCTGCACAGCTAATTAATTTTGAGGTTGCAACCTTGAAGGTTTCAACGGATGATGTCATGGAGCTAAAACCAGGTAAGGGCTGTGATCAGGAAGCTGAAGAAGCAGGGACCAAATATAAGACGCAGTCTGATGAAATCACACCAGTTTCTTCAGCAGGCAATAATCAAAGCACTCTTAAGCTCACAGTTGCCAGAGAAAACTTGTCCAGCACTAGCATCAATTCACCTCCTACTGGTGAGTCTATAATTAAAGACAAAACATGCACTAAAAGTCCAAGAAAGCGACAACCTTCCACACTTCAGGATTCTCAGTTACCACCTGTAAAGAAACCACTAGTGGAGCAGTTTGCAACTGGTAATGCTGTGGAGGGTCAAAAAGCTAACAGTGTTAAGAAGTCTCTGAAGGTTGGATCATTAGCTAACAGTGACAACACAGCAATGCTTGCTCAAGTTCCCATCAAGGTACCCGTGACAGTACCTGTACCTCCTACAGCTGCTGCAAACTTAGCAACAGACCTTTCTTTGAGTACCAATTTAAATACCTGTGATCCTGCTTTAGAACAGCAGCTTGCATCAGCTTCATCTCCAGATATAAAAGTAAAATTGGAAGGAAACCTGTTTATCATAGAAAATGATTCAAAATCTGATGGCAGTTTTAACCCAAATACATGGCACCATATTACCAAAACCTCTGACTTTGCATCTGTGAATTGTGATCAGCAGCAAGATATCAGTGTTATGACTATTGCTGGGCACTCTGGTTCTAGTGACTTACAAGAATCCGCATGGGAGCCGGTGCACTGTGAAGGTATACAGCAGGATGTGTACAGCCAGCAGTTACAGAGCCAGATCCAGGACCCCTTGGATCAAATACAAGCACAGTCTTCAAATCAGTTACCGCTGCAGTCTGAGCTGAAAGAGTTTGAGCATACAGTCCCTCAGTCAAATGAAAACTTCTTTTCATTTGATGACGACCTTACCCAGGACAGCATTGTGGAGGAGCTGGTGCTCATGGAGGAGCAAATGTCCATGAATAATTCCCATCCTTATAGTGGTTGTCTAGGAATGGCACTTCAGAGTCAGGCTGCAGCTCAAGGAGCTCCCGTATCATCTCATCCAAGCAGCACACACTTTTACCATTCGATCCATAACAACAGCACTCCAATTCACACTCCCACCCCCACTCCCACCCCGACTCCCACTCCCACCCCGACTCCAACACCCACCTCCGAAATGATTGCTGGATCTCAGAACATGTCTCGAGAGAGCCCTTGTTCAAGGCTGGCTCAGACAACTCCCGTAGACAGTGCTCTAGGAAGCAGCCGGCACACGCCCATTGGCACACCCCATTCCAACTGCAGCAGCAGTGTCCCTCCAAGTCCTGTGGAATGCCGAAACCCATTTGCATTTACTCCCATCAGCTCTAGTATGGCTTACCACGATGCCAGCATCATATCAAGTAGCCCTGTGAAGCCAATGCAGCGGCCTATGGCTACCCATCCCGATAAAACCAAGCTCGAGTGGATGAATAACGGCTACAGTGGGGTTGGTAATTCCTCGGTTGCAAACCATGGCATCCTTACAAGCTACCAGGAGCTGGTGGAAGATCGCTTCAGGAAACCTCACGCTTTTGCAGTTCCTGGCCAGTCATACCAGTCTCAGCCGCGCCACCACGACACTCACTTTGGTCGTGTGACTCCTGTTTCACCTGTGCAGCACCAGGCAGCCCCTGTCAGTAGCGCTGCCAAGCAGGAGGGCTTTGCTGTTCCTGCTCCTTTGGACAACAAAGGAACTGGTTCATCTCTCAACAATAGTCTGAGATGTCGGAGTGTGAGCCCTGCTGTCCATCGCCAGCGTAATCTCAGTGGAAGCACTGTTTACCCTGTGTCAAATATACCACGTTCTAATCTGACTCCTTTTGGAAGTCCAGTGACTCCCGAAGTTCACAATGTATTTGCTAATATCCATGCAGACACCAGTGCCAATAACATAGCACAGAGAAGCCAGTCAGTCCCGTTGACTGTGATGATGCAGACGGCCTTCCCATCTCTTCAGAAACAAACAAACACTAAAAAAATAACCAATGTGTTGTTAAACAAACTTGATTCTGATAGTGATGATGCAGTGAGAGGTTTGGGAATGAACAACATGCCCTCAAATTACACAGCCAGGATGAATCTCACTCAGATTTTGGAGACATCCACCGCTTTTCCTGGTGCCAACCCACAAAGTATGATCAATTCCAGCACTTCAGTTTATGAATTCCAAACACCAAATTACCTCACAAAAAATAGCAGCACCGATCAGATCAGTTTTTCTTCTGGAGATAACCAAGCACAATCAGACATCGGAGAGCAGCAATTAGATTTTAGCAGCACTGTAAAAGACCTTTTAGGGGAGGACAGTCTGCCAACAAACCAGCAGCTGGTGAATCAGGTGGCATCAGATCTCAATAATGTTGCATCTGTCTTTCCCAGCGACATCAGGTTGTCTTCCGAGCTCTCAGGCAGCATTAGCGATCTGAACACTTTAGACACAAATCTACTGTTTGATCCAGGTCGTCAGCAGGGACAAGATGATGATGCTACACTGGAGGAATTAAAAAATGACCCGTTGTTTCAACAAATCTGCAATGAATCCATTAACTCAATGACTGCATCAGGTTTTGAGTGGATGGAGAGTAAGGATCATCCTGCTGTTGAAATGTTGGGTTAATCTTGTTTTATAATATGTATGTAGCACACTGTATCTAAAAGACAGACGTATTGTATTTGTCTTAATGGAAGTGCCTCCCGCAGCCGAAACACTTGCTATGTATTGTGGCATTTTTAAAAAAAGTTTGCTGTACCTGTTGCTCATTCTTCAGTAAGGAAAAGTCAGTCTTACCAATTTTAACAAATCTCTGAAGGTGATGAGCTATCAAAGAGCCAGTATTAAAATTTGAATTTTGGAGTGTTTCCCATTCAACATTTCTTGTTTTAGCAAATAAAGAAGTGGTTAATGGCAGCCAGTGATGACAGCTATGGTTGATGCTTTGGGAGGGTTTTAATCCAAGCTTGTTAGTAGGCTTTCCATACTTTGTATTGGTTGTTACTTCTTAGTAGGTGATCTTTACTGACCTTTGTCATCCAGGTTTGAAATGCAGGGTGCCTGCAGGTAGGTAAAGTGGTGGGGAGTGGGTATAAGTGGACCAGGTGACATGCAGATGCCTGATCATTGTGTAGCTGTCTGGAGCACTGCTCGATGGTGAACTTTGGGAAATCTCTGTAGCACTGGTGCCATTGGCATCTTCAGTAAAACACAGAGATGGGAAAAGCTAACAGGAATGATCAAGGAAAAAGATGCACTAATTTTTTTTTATTTAAGAGAAATAAATCTATGTAGTTATTTTATCCATTAATATTCATGACATACTTGATATTTTAGTTCTCATGTCAATGTTTTTATATTAGGTAAAATTAATGCAAAAAGATTTTCAGCACTGAGATTTAATCTAGGCATAACCCCCTATTTTAAAGTGATAGGTATTGTGTGTGTATCAATGCTAGAGAAGGAACATGATATTTTCCCTCTTTTTTTCCTCTTTTTTTAATAAAGAGCTACTGGAGCTCATTAAAATACTGTTTCTAAGGGTTCCTTTTTTTTTTAAGTTTGCTCTTTCCAAATCTAGTGGAGGGCATAGGAAGATGTTATTTTTTCTCTATTTCAGTAGCTTGAGCCTTTCTTTCTTACTTGCCCTCTTTCTCTCAAACAAAAGATTATTAAAATATTAGAAAATGTGGTTAATCTAAAAATATTTCATGTAGAGCCATAATACTGCCTGGCACTTTACAGATACACAGTAAGACACATGATCATTCTTTTGGTAAAACTTCTTTTAAAAGTACTTACTGTTTTAGAAGCCTGAATTCAGTTTACAAGAGTGATTTGACAGGGTTGATGAATCTGTTTATTTTTTTTTAAAGGAAAAAAAATGCTGCCCCTCTGGAAAATGAGAATTCTGTCTCACTGGTTCACTCAAACCAAAAAGACCTTTTATTTTATCAGCATGGCATACGTGGATCTATAATGGTCAAAACAGAGAGGTATTTACCCAGCTATGGCCTTGATGCTAGAAAGAGCTCTTGCAGAGGCAAATTTTTACAAAAGAAATGGTGCACTGAGTATGCTACAATACTATCCCTTAAGCCTAGTATAAAATGGATTACTTTTCCTGTGACCTGACACAAAGCAGATAATAGAGCAGGAAAATTTTTCTTCTTTTGCATTTCTTTGATGAGTGGTCATAAATTTACAAAGGGGGAGGTTCAGTAAACCCCCCCACATTTCTCTAAGGGGAAGATGCTCAGATTTTTCATGTGATTAGTGTTTTTCTTTAAGTGACTTGGTGGTCTTCTGTTTCTTCAGTTTTTGTAAATGACTCGAGATCCCAGTACTGGTCAATTTTTTTGGCAGTGCTGATTCAACTTGTGCTGCTGCATTGGCACTGGAGGTGCTGGTATATCATGGCTTCTCTTGCCCTTGCCCCATTTCATCACCAGTTTACAGCTTTTTCTACAAGGATAAACAGGCGTGTCAAGTAATAGCACCTTATGGGGGCCTGATTTCACTGTGCTTGCAGCAGAAGTTTTGCCACTTCTTCAGGAGCAAACCTGGAGAGTTTTGATCCCTCCTTGAAGCACAAAGATGTTGTGATAATATGGTTTGCTTTAAGACCAAGTGACTCTTCCAAGGCAATGGGGAGGAGACTAAAAGCTGCATAGTAGCCTTCTGCTTGTTGTCCTGCCGGCTGTCTGTCAGTAAAATGAACGATTTTTCTTGTAGATTAAAGTTGCTGGAGGCAGGGCTTGAATCCTGTATTTGCCCATGGCCATTTCAGAGGATGTGTTGAATATCCTCTCACCCTGGCAGAAGGATGGGTCTGAGAGATACTCAGCACCTTTTTTTTTCTGTTTCCTGACCCTGTGTGAAGTGCCAGCACTACTGTGAATAGGTGAAACCTGCTTCAGTGAAGGGGGGAGGGTCCCTTTCAGCTCAGCTCTGGTGTGACTCTGTGACTCAGTGCCAGCTGCGGGCGGAGCTGCCGGCGTGCTGCGGCAGCCCGTGTTCCACGGTGGGCTGGCCTCACCTCGGGTCGCAGACAATGACACTGAGGGGCGCTTGGGGGAAGGAAGGTTTAACCTAACTGCTAGGTTTTTTTAAGATTTCTCACAAATTTATGCATTCTAAATTATGCAGCCATCACCAAAGGTTTTTAAAAGTGCATTTAAAATTCTCTTTAAATGCAGGCATTACATTGGGCCTAACATGTGACTTAATTAGCAGAAGTATTCTATAATCAGTGGGTTTAAAGCAAATATATGTTTAATTTTAAAAGTATTAAATTTAATAAGAATTGTTTCAAGTAAAATCCAAGGCACAGGCACAGCTTTGTACATTGGTATGTATCATTTTAGAGATGTTTGTGTGTTGGTGTTATAATTAATGTTAGGTCCCTGTACTTAGTGCTAGTTAGTTCTTTATGATACATTGAGACAGAGCACTACTGCACACCAAAGTATGCAATACCCAAAGGAAAATTCTGTGATCCTAACAAATGGAAGCCTGTCTTTGTCAGATACTCCAAAACTTTGAATTTGAGACAGTTCTGACCCCTTGTTTACATTATTGGCTTCCTACTAACATAAGAAATAAATTATTTTGATAGCAGTTTTTGCTAAAGTATACAAACTAGTGAATTTGTACCCTGTGTACAGTGTTGCAGCAAACACTTTAAATTTGATTGCTTGGTTAGTCCAGCAAACTTTCTGGGTTCATATATTGCACTAAAATTCTGTTGAACCTGTGGCAGGCACATTCCTTAGGATAAATGCAACAAATATGGCCCACAGATTTAAAAAAAAAGGCAAAATGAAAAAAAAAATCTTTTTAATGTGTTTCATTATTAAAAGGCAAAATGTCATTAAAAGTGACAGGTGAAATTGTCTTATGTAGCAATGTGCATTGATCTCAATGAGATATTTCTATTTTTGATTCTCTTACATGAGAATATTGCAGCAGGAAAAATTAAGTTTAGTTTGCTTCACCATGTTAATACATGATCACAAAACGTGCATGAGTGTTAATGACTTAATCTTGTACAGTACTAGATATATTCCTGTAACCACTTTTATTTTTTTTATTCTTTTGCTGTATTGAAGCTGGTTCAGTGTTAACCAGGTGAGCATAGTTATTCACAAGTTATTTACTTTTTTATTTTAACTAATTCAGCTTAGTTATTGTTGAATATGTTCCTTTCTTGGATTATTTTTTATTGTTCTGGTGTTGAAAAACATTTTTGCATCAGTTTATCATGATAAGAATTCATGAAGTAAATAATTTGCAAATAATTGCAATAAGCACTGACTTCCGAACTGAAAAGAAGGAAAGCATTTCTTGTGCAGTGCATCTGAGGATCATATAATAGTCTTGTACTATACTGTGCTTTATTTACTGCACCATAAGGAAAGAAAAATCCCTGTTCCACATTTTCATTTAGTGCAGGAAATCCAGTTTCTCCCCTCTTACCCAGTGTTTTGTTGTCTGTTGTACTGCTGAAACTACAGTAGTTGAATATTGCAGTAGCATTTCAGTTATTTTTTTTATTGAAAGTGCTCAAAAATTGTTTTTTAAATGTTTTCAAAAACAATAAAAACATTTTGTATTAAAATTGTTTCTGGAGTTTTTTTCTTTATATGGAAAATGTGCTTTAGGGCTGCCCTAAAATACAGAACTTTGTAGTTTGTGCAATGACAGATGACAGCTGCCCAGCTGAACCTTGCTGCAATTGCTGAGTGTAAAGGTGAGTAAAGCTGAGTGTGAATCTTCCAGCAAGGAAGATTCACACTATTCTCAATAGTGTGAATCTTCCTTGCTGGGGTGCCTTGGTCAGACCTAGTCCAAGTGTTGTTTTCATGCCTGGGTGCTAGCTCTTGCTGTTGTGACATACAACATCCCATTGCTGGTGTTGCCATTTACTGTATTGGTGCTCACATGGTTTTGCTTTCCCATATTCGTAAGGCACTCTTACAAGATAGTGTTAGTGTGGTTTGAGTTGCTGACATAAAGGGGAAAATGTGTGCTTTGATCTATGGATTCGTGTATTTGGATTGTCAAATTGCATGTAGACCCACTAGTGTACCTAGCACGGTCTGTGTGAACAAGATGGAAAGGCATTGCCACAGAGAAGGAACTGGCTACAAAAAAATGGGAGAGGATAATTATTCAGGTTTTCATGCCAAAGAGATAGCACTTGTTCAGACGTAGACTTTATCCCAGACTATAGAGGTGCTGAGATGAGCTGGCAGGTGACAAGATTTGATGGTTGCACAAAATCACTTAGGCTCATCAACAAAGAAAAAGAATTATCACAGAGACATAAGACAACATAAATGAAAGAGAATCAGAAAGATAATTAATTTTAACATATCATGGGAGGAAATATTATTAATATATCTCACTGCATTCTAAACATGCTTTACAAACATTCTCAATGAACAATTGATAGACACCTTTTATGTTCCACAGTCATAAAAAATGCAAATTAAAAACTCCCAAGGTATGAGATGGAATATAATGTAGGAGATAATAGAAGGATACTTTAGAAATTGATGATTCACCTGAAGTAATAATGGGTTTTAATTGGAACCTCTCAGCTATAAATTTGAAGGAATTTGTCTTAGTGGTTAGTAAAAAGGATCAAAAGAACAAACAAATCTGTGAATGGAAATGTCCTAACAGGAAAGATTTAAGAATGTGGAAATCTTGGAACTGAAGTCATGAGCTTTGTAGGTTTCAAATTATTAGATGCTTATGTGCTTAATAAAGACATCCAGAGTAAGTCCTAAACAATTGCTTTGAACTATTTTTACATCTCCAGAAAAGCAAATCTGTATGTGTGAATGCAGCTGGTATTCCAGTAAACAGAATTCCACCTCTGGGATTAGGGATTGCTGTGTCAAATGAGGCAGTGGTTCATGTAGTCCATACAGTGTCTCTGCCAACTGATACCTCTTCTCTAGAGCAGACCTGCATTATTACCTGGTCACAGAATAAATGGTCTCTTTGGAAACTGTTCTAGACTCAAGAGACAGAAGCTCCATCTGAAGCCAGTCAGAGTTAACTGATGCTTGGATCTTGCTGCTCTCCTCCCTCTCTTAAAAATGGTACAAGTTAAGCTTGGATAAGGAGACAAAATTGAAGAAAAATATATAGTGAGGCTTACAAATTGGAGCAACACTGGGAAGTTATTCCAAACTTAAGGAAGGAGCAGGGACCTGACTGTATGCTTAAGATGTTTCTGAGTTGGGATCCACAAAATAGTTAACAATTAACCTGAATGTGCCCAGGCCTGGGCTATGCTGTAGGCCATAGCTTGTGCTGTGCTGTGTTTGTCCTCTGGCTGCAGGGAAACCTTGGCCAGGTAGCCATAACAGAGCAGCTTGCAGGCAGCTCCCACTCAGTGCTATCAATGATGCCACTTGTGTGTCCTTGCCTTTTATCTGAAAGTGCAGCTGGAAGTTTTCATGTGAACATCCTTTCTGCTTAACCTTTGAAGTAGTGAGCAGAGTTGTTTTCTGGTAGGAAATCCTGTAAAAACTCAAATAAGGTGGCCTTCCATGGGCAAGATGTGTGTGTGGATTGGAGGTCCATTCCATGCTGCACAGTTGGGGGATCTGAAGGGATGTGAGACTGTCTGTACTGTCCTCTTTTTGTAGTGCTCACTTCAGCAAATGGCATTTTAAGCATTACTTCACAGGATCTGAGTGCTTTTGTAACAAACCAATACCTTCTAGTGCATAGTTAACGTTGCCTGATGAAATTGCAAATCTTTCAGTTTCTTTTGCTTTTCCTACCCAACTTGTTAAAAAAAGAGAAAGGGGTGAAATACAAACTTGGGAAAGCCAGATTAATTAAGTCAGAAGTGAACTCAGGACATGGAAAAAAATTGTTTAGAAAGCATTTAGTGCTAAAAAGACAGCTATTTCTTGCAGATTACAGTGTTTAAATACCCCAAACAAAATACTATCTTGATAAAATGCAGAATACATAACTGAATTATTATAGTTCGTGATAGGTCATAACATTTCTGCCATGTCTTTGGATACGTAGGAAATATCCTACTAGTGATGTAAATACTTGAAATGTGTTGGAACATTTGCATATCTATTCTCCAATGGCTTTGTCATGCCTCCTCCTGAGTCTGTTCTTCCTGGGCCTGCCTACTCATTTTCTATATCTGGTAATACCTCAGTTCTGAAATAATTAAAAGGCTCCGTTCTTGTCCCTGTGGCTCATCTTTTCTCTGCTGTCAGCTTCCTTTTAAATAAACTGCTTTTATATGGATTATGATAAGTTATGTATCATTGGAACTTTGCCTATCCACACTACTTAATTAGATGATACCTATTAGAATAAAATTTTTCAGTGGATCTCAAGCTGCTGGTTCAAGTAATGTTAGCAGTATGCTACTGATCCAAAGCATACACTGCTGTTTGTGCAGGGGGGTTTTGAGTCAAATGTTAAAATTGTACTTGAAAAATTGGCCCAAGAACTGAAATGAGCCTCAGCAGCTTGTGAGCTTCATTTTAACCTACCTATGCATGCAAGGGGCCATTTTTTGATGGAACTATTTTTAACGTTGTGTATATATTATACCAAATAAGCTAAATGTGCTTTTAAAGCCTTCATATGTGGTGAAGGTAGGACAAAGAAGATACATGGGAAGCTGAAAATACATTTTTATTTCTTCAGGGGTTGATAGACTTATGTTCACTTTTTAACTTGTTGGTAGTGGATTTTTGTGATGACTAAAACAGAGCAGGGCATTATCTGACTGCTGCTGGAGCTGAGCCCATCTGTAGCCTCAGGTTTTTGAAGCACTGTGTGGAGGAGGTAGCTAGTGGGAATGAAGAGAAGCTGTCCCTGCAGCCTTCCTCAGGTAACCAACCTACCTATGGTTTCAAATCGGTACTTCTCAACATACTTACTTTAGAGAGCTGTTGGGCTCTCTTTTTGCAAATACTCTTCTTTTGTTTCTAGTATGGATGGGAAAACACAGCACTGTAACTTATCCTACATTATAAATTAGGATATAATAATAATAATAATAATAATAATAATAATAATAATAATAATAATAATAATAATAATAATAATAATAATAATAATAATAATAATGACTTGGTCATCTCCTTTCCATATCAAGAATACCCTTGAGTGTTCTATTTGCCTGCTCTGTATCAGTACTTCAAAAGGACACTTGTTCCAAGGGCTATGATAATCATTTCCCAGAGGGATCATGCCCAAATCCTCCTTGCTCTGAGACAAGAAGAGGCATTTTGAAATGTGTTGCTTAAAAAGCTGTGTATAAGCAATGATTAATTCTGACTGGAAAAAAATTCTCCTTGATTCTATTTCAAATTGCTTTGAAAAATTAAAAACATTTTTTCCTGCTACATATGTAGAGATCAGAAGGAAGATGAAGTGCTGGTGTCTAAGAGGCCCTGCTCAAGGTTCTTGGTTCTTGCATCAATGGCATAACTAAAATCTGCTCTGCTCAAGGTTCTTGGTTCTTGCATCAATGGCATAANCCTGCTCAAGGTTCTTGGTTCTTGCATCAATGGCATAACTAAAATCTGCTCTGCTCAAGGTTCTTGGTTCTTGCATCAATGGCATAACTAAAATCTGCTCTGCTCAAGGTTCTTGGTTCTTGCATCAATGGCATAACTAAAATCTGCTCTGACAAGGATTAATTGTGGACAGCAAAACTAACACAGGGGCCTAAAATGGCTGTCTCTGAAAAAGCAAAATAGCAGATCTTAGTGCTTACTAATAAGGAATTGCTGGAGACCTGTTATGCTGCACATAACTTTAAATTACTTCAGTGCTTTAGGAATTATCTGAGGTTAGCTTTTTATCAAAAACAGTAGCTGTATAGTAATAGGAGGATATTTGCATTTCCCTTTGCTTTTGGTAGAGGTAATACCCTAGTCATTAATAAATATCATTTTACAGCATGCACAAAGCCCTACATTCTTGTCAGTCAACCTGGTTTTTAGGAGTACCTTCTTGTGATGCCAGCCAGACATGAAGATATGTGGACATTTCTTGGATGGTGTGCTATTAAGTGTAGCTTGGTACTATCGATAATTAATTCCCAGTGACAAAACTTTCAAGATCATTGGAAGCCAATCAGTGGACCAAGGATAACACATTGAAAATCTGTATACTCAAAAGTATTTGAACATTAAAAACATCCCAAAAGTAATTCAAACCAACTAATAACAGCAATTATTTACTATTCCCATTTTCCTAATGAAATAAGAGAGAAACAGAAGAAGGGTCTTCTTGTGTGAAACTGAGATGTGGGAAGATGGGAGGGCATTGGTGATGCTCAGTCACACACCATATCAGAACACAGCTTCTTCTGGTCTTAGCAATGTTTTAGGCACTGGCAAAGAGCATATAGCACATACTATTTCATACACATAAGGAGAAGGATACTCTCAAGGTATTTAAGAAGAAAAGCCCAAATATGTAATCCCTGGAAAGTTCTTACTTCTCTAACACTGCGATGGGTTGAGCTGTTAGCAAAAATACCCACAAGTAGTGTGGTAAACATGGGATCACTGGTGGATAATAAATCTGGGAGCAGTTGACTGGAGCTCATTACTTCAGGGTTTCTGTTCTGGCAGCTCTCCTCCCACTCAAGCTGAAAATAGAGAGAAAAAGATGACATCTGAGTGGTGGTGATTCAGACAAGTGTTTACCATTTCATTCAAATGCATATGCACAAAATGAGTATGACATTCCACCTCCACTATAGTTGCTCTTCCTACTGTGCAGGTTTGCTCATCAAGACAGAGATATTTCCAGAAGAAATTGTTTGTAAACTGTTATACAAGTCACAAAAAATAGGAAAAGCATTTTTTATATCCTTCTCTTCTACCCTGTGAGAGTTAGAGAGCTCAGCATCTTTCCTGGAAGGCAGGGAAGAAGAGAGCTGGCCCAGAGCAGGTGTTTGTGCCTGGGGAACACAGGCCCACGCTTGGAGAGCAGTGTTAAATTTTGTCTGCAGGTTGCCCTGGAAAGGAGCTACTTGAGCAGAGAATTTCTGGTTCACATCTGGTCTGTCCCTGGGTGATGGTCACACCTTGCTGTCATCCTGCAGGAGCAAGTAGAGTTGCAGGGCTTGAGACTGCTGGAGGCAGTGGCTTGGCTTCAGGCAATGCAGAAAGCACATGTAACCAAACAAGGATATGTTTCTTTTAAGGGAAAGAAGAAAAGCTAAGGAAAACAGAACCTGTGACTTTGGAGAACTGAGACTAAAAAGAAGCAGGAAAGGGCTGATGAAAACCTGCAAATGAGCTAAAAGCAACCCAGTTGCAATGCAATGCAGAGACAGCTGCCAGCCTGGAGTGACTACCAGACTGAAGACCTTGCTTACAAAATATAAGCCTTCATGTTTGGATCAGTTTTGCAACTCATTGTCATGGTATTTGAAATCAGTATTAATTGCCAGGATCTACCCTGCATTTAACAGTGAAGCCAACAAGAGTGTTAAGTCTTGGGCTCTTAACTACATCTCTGCATTAGTCTCTTTATTGAGACATTGCCTTAATAGTAAAGAAATTGAGATTATTAGGATACCAATAGGTGTTTACTTCTCTTAATCATAGTAATGACTCATGACCAATATAATTTTTTTTCTATTAATTCCCCGTTGTACACAGTTTTCCATTTACTTATCACTGTGACATTGTGAGTGGTTCATAACATTTCTATTGTATGACTCAGTAGAACAAAAGACAATAGGACAAAAATCTGTTTCTGCCATTTGCATCTGGTTTTTTAGTTTTGTTTTGATTTGGTTTTTTTGTTGTTGTTGTTGTTGGGTTTTTTGTTTGGTTTTTTGGGGGGTGGTTTGTTTTGGTTTTTGGGTTTTTGTGGTTGTTTGTTTGGTTGGTTTTTGTTTTGTTTTATTTTGTTTCTTTGCAGTTAAAATGACTTCTGTTCCTTTCGTTTAAAGGAAGACCAGCAAAGATAATGTATCCAGTTTGATTTAAAATCCTCTGTAGCAAAAGTGTATCCTGCATTTAATAAGTTAAAACATACTTTGGTGTTACTTGATGTCCTAGCTTTCTTCACTTAGCCATCACTATAGTTAACATATTTTTTTAAATGAAAGGTTATTGTGATAATCGTTTGGAACTCTGAAACAAATCTATTTTATCCACATAATTTCCTCCTTTAAAAGCAAACACTGCTTTGTTGTTGTGTTTTTGGTTTTTTTTTTTTTGTTTGTTTGTTTGTTTTTTCCAAAGTAATTCAGTATTATGGTGCACAGATTCTCTTTGGCCTAGGAAAAGCATTTATGATAAAGAAAGACACAAACCATATTATCATAAATGTATATAAAATTCAAACCACAAATTGGCTCTATCAGGATGAATGCCTTCAGCTTAGAGATGGAATTTTTTTAAAAACTTTGTAAATTTTTGATCTTTCATGGGACTGAAGGTTAATTTAGATGGCAAGAGAAATCAAATTTGTTACCAGATAAGAACTCTCTATTGGGATGGACTAATGAGATAAAATATTAACAGATTTTTAATGGTATGGATATACAAAGTGTTCCATTGCACTTAGATGATCCAAATTCAGGTTATTCTCTGCAACTGAAAATCAATTATTTGTTTTCAGAAGAGCTCTCTTCCAGTAATAGTTTGTAATAGCACAACACCATAAAATATTAAATGCTGGAGATATATATCTAACGTAAGAACTGAATGTTTGTTAACAAACATGTCGTGGTTTATGTTCCCCCTTTTTCAGTAAAAGAATAATTTGGATGAAGTGATAGATATCTTGCTGGAATATTGGAGATAACTATTGATCCCACTGAAAATGCATATAGACCTTACCTTAATATATGGATGCCTCTGGGCATCAAACCCAGAAACACAAGTTCTGTGTTTCAGACCTGTTCATAGCAGGTCATCTGCTTATGGATTTGGGCATTGACTAATTCATGCCTATTCTGGACAGTCAGTGGTCTTTCCACACAAAAAATGAGCCAGTGCTGTGTTACTCTGCTACTTAAAAAAGGTAATATAACATAATATAAAATAAGTATGTTCATGTCCTGTTGTGAATTTCCAAAGGACATTATTTTAAATTTCAAAGTTAATGAAATGACACATTACTTAAAATTTAATGTTTGAGTTTTGATGTCCTACAGAAAAGCCCAATAAGTAATGCGCTAATAGAATATTCATAATAAAACCTTTCTTAAACAGGACTTTGGGATGCTTCTTCTTATAGCCTTTACTGTACAGAAAAGCTGAGACTGAGACTGCAGAAAGGCAGGCAGAGTTCTGGCTAGTGACAGTAATGTGTAGTAAGATATTTATAGGGAGAAATAAAAGAGTATCTTTTATTAGACTACAATTCTAAAAAAAAAAAAATTAACAAGAAGCCTCAGCTGTGAGGGCTTTGGGGCTTTTGGGGCTCTGATGCTTTTTCTTTGACTTGGTTTGTACACTCTAGCAGAGTATGAGACAGCACTGCAAAACCCAGTGTTTGTGTTTGACAGCTACAAACCCACATGCTTTTTCTAGCAAGCTGTAACAACAATTGACTAATCATTGTTATACTCAATCCCAGAAGAAACTGGACCTGGAAGTCATGCTGGTTGTAACTTAGGCAGATTTTCCTTCCTTGGCTGTTACTCAGAACCTTCAGTTTGGACACACCTCTAAACTTGTGCTGGAAGACTGATATAGGCAAACCTGAGCCAAAGGAATTGGAAACTTTGGGTGTCCAGAGGGTCTATTCAGAAACAAAAGAGGGCTGTTTATTTTGAAATACCCAAAAACTTTTCCCGGTCTTATTTTCCAAACTTTCTTGGTTGGTCTTATAACAGACATTGTTCCCCCAAGTAAAGCTACCAATTCATCTGAAGCCACTTGCCCAAATGCTACTTTGTCTGTTTGTCAGACACTCACCTGAATTTTCATAGCTAATACTCTACATTGATTTTGGGACATGCACAAACTGATGTTGATACTGAGACTGCATTTCCTTGGAGCATCTGGTTAGGCTCTGGAAGGAGAACACGAGTGTGTGTGCGCTAATGGGCACAGGTTTGCCTCAGTCTTTCTGAGGAGGTGTTACCTGCGTGTTCTGTGGTTTGCTTGGGGCACAGTCCAAAGAGCTGAGCCTGGGTCTGTGTTTGTTTTGGAAAGGGAAGAGTTTCTCATCAGATGATGATGGCAAAAACAGGTCACCCAGGGCATGAGGGGCCAGGCTGGATCTGTTGAAAGGTGACCAAAGACCCTGGTTCCTTGCCAGTACATTTGTTTGTTGTTAGTGACCCATGATTTTCAACATGTTCTTCCTAAGAGGGAAGTATGTTCTTTGCACTCCCAGACTGTGTAGTGCCTGGAGGAGTTTGGCCTAGGCTTGTAGAAAGGCTTATGGTTACAAAGCTCAGAAGAAACCACTCTCTTTACAGCTTTTTTAGCACAGCTCTTGCTGTTGTCCTCTGCCTGCTGGAAAGGTGGGTGGTCAGGGAGAGATTCCTGAGGGATTGTTTCACAGGCTTGCATGGGGCATGGGGGGCAAGCAGATTTTTTTCTCAAGAAAAGTCTTGACAACATCAGTATTTTGATTTCAGACATGGCTTTTACAGTTTATTTTTTTCTGTCCTTTGGCATTCTCACTTGGATTTTATATCAGGTCGTCTCCTCACACAGCTGGGACTTCCTTCCTCCTCAGAGCACCCTAGAAGGCAGCACTACCTCATCCTGGTGGGCAAAGTCTTTCTTTCCTCACAGTTTTCCCCAAATTTTTGCAATTTCAGGTTCCCTGAGTACGAGGGGTTAGGCAAAGCTCCATAGCTTGGGCCTGGCTCTCAGAGGTGCAAACATAATCTCAAGCTGCTGCAGGAGAGGTTTAGGTCAGACATTCAGAAGAATTTCTTCATTAAAAGGGTGATTAGATACTGCCCAGGGGAGGTTGGTAGAGTCACCGTTCCTGGAGGTGTTTAAGAAAAGACTGGTCTCTTGGTGCCATGGTCTAGTTGACACGATGGTGTTCGGTCGTAGGTTGTACCCGATGATCTTAGGGGTCTTTCTCAACATAATCGATTCATTGATTCTGTAAACAAAGACTTCGACAGCGTAAACCACCAGGAAAAATTTTAGAAAGGCGGCGTTATCCCGCCGCGGCCCTGGGTAGGGCAGTCGAGGAGTGCAGGGCGGAGCACGGCGCGGCTCCCACGGCGCCCTGAGGGGCGGCGGGGCTGAGGGCGGTGGCCACGCGCCCTCTCGGGCTGCCCGTGCGGCGCGTGTCTCCAGGCGGGGTGCGGAGTGAAAGCCAATCGGGAGGCGCCGCCGGCACCCGGGTGAGCGGGGCCGAGGCTTTGCTGGCCAATCAGACGATGGGGAGAGGAGCGGGGCGGAGCCCGAGGCGGGCGTGGGGCGGGGCCCAGGGCGGGGCGTAGGTAAACGCGGCGGCGGGGGGCGCGCGCTGTGCGGCCATGGCGGCGTCTCCTGCGGAAGTGTTGGGGCTGCCGGGTGAGGAGGTGAGCGAGGCCCCGGGCTGCCCCCCCGCCGCCCTCTCTGCGGAGCCGGGCGCGGGTTTCTCCGGGTGCCGGCTGATCCCCCTGCGGGGCGGGTATTCCTTGCGGAACTGCTGCGGTGTGGCGCGGGGCGGGGGAGCGGGGTGAGGTGATGAGGGGGGTTCCGGCGGGCTCGGCGCCCCGGTGCCGGCTGCCTTGTGCCCCGGCCCGCCGTGAGGTGGTGGCTGCCGTGCCGTCTAGCACCGGCATTCCTGTGTTCTCCCACTGGAAGCTGTGGAGCCTCCTGTATGGACGGAGGAATCCACGTGCGCTCACAACTTCCTCGTGACGGAGTGAAGCGGGATTTCTTCTCCCCCCGCTCTCTTCCCGGTACCGAAGCCTCGCGTCTTTGTTCCAGGCCTTGTCACAGGCGGTGTGACAGAGCGGTGCGCGGATTAGAGCGGTACAAAAGGTAGAGCGGTGCCTGAGCGGTGGGGCTCATCCCAGCATTGCCGGTAGCGGGAGTGTGAAAATCTGTCTGCGTGTCAGTGTTTTTTGCAATAAACCCGTGGGTGACTGAAAGTGACTCCTGCAGTGGCCTCTGTCCTCAGGTCGTAGTTCCTGAGCACGTGGATCTTTGGGAAGGTGGCTCGCTGAGGCTGATGTACCTGTTACTGGGTGCAAGTGGCAGACAGGTGGAGGTGGCTGTTGCATTGTAACCGAGGCTCGTGCGTGGGGCGGGGTATTATGGAATAGTTGAATTTATCAAGAAGAAGGAAAGTCAGGGGTGTTTTTTTTAGTTGCAGATGCAGGAAGACAAAAAGCAATATCTCTGAAAGCTGTTTGGTGACCTGTGGAAATGTCAGTAATGTTGTCATTGAGCCAACAGGATATTTTACCAAGATTGTCTTTGATCAGCTCTTTTTTGTGTTCAGGCAGTGATGATCTCTGTGTCAATGTGTACTTGTTGCATCCATAATAGGAATTCGGTTTGTTAAAGCTCTAAAATACTATTCCTTTTCTTGTTAACATAACTCTCTTTCTCAAGAAAGAGCTTTATTTCTGGAAAAGTAACTAAAAAGCTCTTGAATTACTTTTTTTCTTCATCTTAGTATTTGAATTACATAGGATTACTAATACAAAATTAGCACTCCATACTGCAAGGGTTGCATAACACTTCCTATTGCAAGATCCTGTTTTCATTTGCTAGTAACTTTCTGAGGCTATGTAGTTGTACTAAAAGATTCCATGCCTTAGGCTCTCTATTTTAACATTGTTAAGCTTTGTTCAGTCTAGCTGCTTTGTAGCCTCCGTTGCTATGGTGAAAATATTTTGAAATCTGCTTAAAATTTAACAATTCTGATCTTCCCTGTATCTTTTTGAGCATAAATATGTTCCTTTGGAACAACTGGAGGAAGGGGGGAAAAGCATGTAAAAAATCCATTAGATCTAGCTTCTTCTGTAATTCAAAAGCCAAACTTTTTCAAGTGACATATGTGAAAAGTGCAGTTTGTTTATACTCAGAGGCTTTAATATTCAGTGAGTACATACTGATTTGCGTGTAAAGAACTTGCTCAGTTATATCCACAGTTTTCATGTGAGATTCTGCATGTGCAAATGACAAAACAAATGATTTTAGGGTTACAAGAAAACTGTTCTGCTAGCTGCTCTTGCCTAGGGTACAAGAATGGAAAATAGAGTTCTCCCTCCTTGTATGGTCTTTTTCTGTCTTCACAGAATTTAAATCTGGAAGACTGCGTACACAGAAGCACAAGAAAAACATGGTCAGAAACCCAAGTCATATTGAAAGCATCATCAAGGACTTTTATGTTGTCCCCCCACGTTGTTTTGCAGTCTTGTCACAGTTTGTCTTCACACTGCTGCTTTCCCAGGGCTGCTCTGGGGCCTGTTCTGCAAGATGGATTTGCTTTGGTGTAAATCGGAATTGTCTAATAAAAGAAAGCAATACTATCTGCAAAACCTCTTGTTGCAGCTTTTGGATGTGATCTTATGGTAAATATAATAATTATAAATAAATTGTCATTCAGGAAGGCAGGTGAGGAGAAGTCAGTGTAATTGTTGAGGCAGTTGAGTACAGTATTAGAGTGTGGATTCCATCACAACTCAGGTTAGGCATTTATGACAGATTTCTTTGTTAATGGTGTATTAATCACTGGGACTTAATAAAGGATTGCTAATATGATGTTGACACAAATGGGATAAAAAAGAATGTGTAATTGAGGTTATTGTGTATACAGTGGGTTCATATGTATGCTGTATGTAGGTATCTGAGTTGCAGTGCCTGAATCTAGCCGGTACAGTTTGCTTAATTTTCTGGTTCAGTTTTTCTTCTCTAAAAGTATCCTGTCACCCACAGGCCTTATGTCTTAGTTGAGTATTGAAATAATGAGTACTAGTAAGGTCAATGTGGAAAAAAACAATAGTTTTGTATTCAGAGCAAGTTCTTAGCAGTAGAAAAGTAGATCTCAAATGTTATGGAAATAAGAACAACGTGTTGCTTTTTATCGTCCTAGTAACTTTTTTTTAAAGGAAGGGATTGCGATAAAATGTACTTCCTTCTTCCCAGCAGGTCAGACTCCTCTCCCAGCGCTCTTTGCCACAGGTTCCTTGGAGCCATCAGTAGGGAGCATTCCCTGCTGCAGACTTAGGCGTGGCCCGTGCTGTGGGAGACCCTGCTCTTGCCGTGCTCGGGGTACATCTTCCTTTGGATGCAGGGGCAGGTGTTGGTTCACACCCACAGGAGCAGACTGACACAGCTGCTGCTTCTTTTCTTTGTCACAGCAGGGTTGTGGAGGAGGGGCTTTCTCATACAAAACTTTAAAGTTGTTAAGACTTGGATTTCTGTAAATTAATCACTTTGATCAAGCATTTTCTAACGAGATATTCACTTCCATTTACTGTATTTTTGTGACAATTGACTGCAATACTAAATACAGTATTTTCTAACAGTAATTGTGGAATGCTCTTTCAAATACTGAAGGAAGAATTGTTGATATCTTAGCTAATGCACTATTATTTCTTTGGTTACAGAAGGAATTAATTTTTTTTCATTAGTTTGCTGTGTTAAAAAATGTAATTTTTAGAGGGTTGTTTGGTATCTATTTCTCTTCTCTATTATAATATCTGCTTGCACTATAGGGCTTTGGAATGGCATTCAATAAAACAGCACTGATTGTCTATATACATGTCTTTAATAGTTTAATGTACAGATGTCTGTATGTCAGAGTTCCTACACTCCCGGCCTGAATTAAAGACTACTTATTTAGCTCTTTTTATATTGCCCAAGTAACATTCTAAGATAGGTTTTTAGGTATTTTGTATCTATTATGTGTGGTTGCTTTCAGGGATGAAAACTAGAAATGGAACTTCTCACAGGCAAAAATACACTTCCTACATGTATGCGTTTGCCATTTCAGCTTGCTCAGTCTCTTGAGACCTGTCCTATGTAGAACAAGCATTCTTGTTTACTTCAGGTTGCCTAAGATTTGTCATAGGCATATGGTATTTCATTCTGGAAAGCTTTAGATATATTATTATGTTCCTTTAGGATCTCCTGCTGGAGTAGGTTGTTTATGGTTATTTAGCTTGTAGATCGTGAACTGAATGTCAAGGATACGTGGTTTGTCTTTTCTACTTCTGCACACCGTACTCCTCAACTCTTCTCATATTGCTGTCTTTTGAAGGTGATGCTGATGAATAGAAACATTTCAAACATGACTTCAGAGACTGACATGGATTAATTTTTTGGATTGCCACTGACAAAACCAGTAATGTTGTTTGGCTCCTTTGTGCCTGAGCTGGAGCTGCCCAGTGCTTCAGTTCCTGTTCAAAGCCTGTGGTCTCCCCAGTACCTCTGTACGAGGTGTCTGCTATATGAGACTATTCTTATACAGGCACTCAGACAGAAAAAAATAGACATTCATGTCTCTGGGCTTTAGAAGGTCTCTCAATTTTTTCCAGGCTGTGAAGGACTTTACCATTCAAGGCATGGCCTAGAATCCCACATATCTGGATTAGTTGAGGCTATTGTAGATATAGTGAAGCTTGCTGGCTTGTAGTCTTGGGAGTTTTCCTGAGCTTGTTTGGAGTTTGCTTGTGTTTTTTTGAACAGCAGTGTAATTTGTGTAAATCTGGTGGTTTCCAGAAGCTATTTTATGTCCTTCTGTTTTTTTGTTGTTGTTGGTTTTTTTTTGGGGGGGTTTTATTTTTTTTTGTGAGTTTTTTTTTTTGTTTGTTTTTTTTTTTGTTTTTTTTGGTGTGTTTTTTTTTAAAGCCTTTCCTTTATACTGACTAATAAACACTGAGTGGGACTGTTATGGATACTGGGTTGCACATAGTGAAAAATTGCAGCTGTTAAATACAATCTGTAGTAACAGCCAGCATTTCTTGATGGATGAGACTTCTGTATTTATGAGCACAAAATGCTCACATGGTACAATTATGTTCTTCTAGTGAATTACTAAGACTGATCTGTAACTGACAGGAGGAAGTTAATGACTTTCATTATGTTTAAAAGATCAATTAATGTAGTTCTGTAATAGGAATCTTTGTGAATCTAAAACGTTGCTTGTTTTGAAATAATTTTTTCAACGAAAAATGGTTCAGCTTTGTTGGTCACTGTAGAGGGGACACTGTTCTTCAGGTTGTGCAGCAATGGTCAGATGGAAAAGTCTCCTTCCCATTTTCCATCTCTTGGAATGAAGTGCTGATGCTAAAAAGGACTTGCTCTCATTTGGATGTCACCTAACATGTGTGGCTGCCTCACTTGAGAGGTATGATTATTGCAGGAAGTACTTTTCTCCACCTAAGGCACCCCATTCTGTGGGAAATGCTTTCTTTCAAATGAGTACTATATGCAGACATTATATGAATCTTAAGAAAGCCTTAATATATAGTTCCTGATATTGCCAGAATCTTTAAAGCTGATGCTGCTGTACTGTTTTATTGTTGCAATAAGCTTTGGTGCTCTTGTCTTGGCTTTGGTAGTAAGCTTCAGGTTGATTCTTGACCTATCTAACAGGAACAAAAGAATAACAGGATGTTATTGCCTAGAGGAATTGTTTACTACCAAGTGTTCTCTGTTAGACTACTCAGTCATTTTTATATTGGCTTCCTCAAAAAACTATCTAGTAGACTAGCAGATACTACCATTTTATGTTTTACATTAAATTAACTAACCTGGCTGTGGCTGAGTCATCAACATGTCACCATTTCTCGATCTGTGCCTTTTTTCTCACCCTTTCTTCCTGCTTATATTTTTCTTCTGTCTTCTGCTCTCTCTGTGCCTTTTTTCTCACCCTTTCTTCCTGCTTATATTTTTCTTCTGTCTTCTGCTCTCTCTTGGACTTCTATCACTAAGGCAGGACTCATTCTCTCAGTTGTCTTTGGTGTTATTTTCCTACCATGTGAATTGGGAAAGGATGAGGGTGAGAATGAACAGTTTGTTTATACCTGTCCTTTGTAATTATTGACTGCAAATGACTGTAAGCCAGGTAAGACCATTCCAGTCTCAAGGTTGTGAACATGTTTTAAACTCCTTATAAGGTTGAAATTTCTTTCCAAGTGCTGTATTTGTGTCCAAAATGAACGGTTCAAGAAAGCCTCATCTTAATGTATATTTATTGAACATAGATAGTTTCATAGTGATTTCTGTGGAAATGAAACTGTCTTCTTCTGCAAGTGCCACTTTATTAGTTTGACGCTTGCTTTGCTACTCTGAGAACACATTTTACAACTACTTTAAGGCATACATAAAAAGGATTTCTGTTTTATTATCTGTTCAAAGAATCACAAGCTGGAAAGCATTGCCTTTAAAGCTTTAAGTTACTGATTGTCAACATACTGGCTCAGAAACTTTCTATTTCAGGCCTTGTTACACAGTATCTGTTAGTAAATAGATTCATTATTGGAAATGGTGAAAATGGTGTGGTTTAGTAGTCCCAGCTATTTTGACTAGCATCTTGAACATTTACTTCAGAATATACTCATACAACTAACAATAAAATAATGATAAAACCTGGAAGTTGATAATAAGATAACTATCTTGCTGACTCAGATTGGAAAAGGATGTTTTGTCTCACTTAATCAGACCAAGATGTTTTGAGTAGTTTAGTCTCTCTTATATGTCTTAACCTTATTCCTCTACCCCATAGCTTTAAAATACTATTTAACCCCTAAAAACAACTTAAGCCTGAATTTGTTGGGAGCAGCCTAACTGATACAGACTGTGTGCAGCCACTCCCTGGCAGATTCAACAATAGTTTTAACAAAATTTCAATATTTAACAATATTTCTTCTATTTCCATTTGATGTTTTTACCTGATTCATATTGGGTTACTTACATTCTCAGAGAGAGCAGCTTAGCAGTTCAGTTTTAACATTATTGTATTATTTTTTTGTTTGTTTTTTGCCTCCAGCCTCTGGAATGGCTGGCAGTCAGGAGTTGTCAAAAGAAGCTGAGCGTCCTTGTTCCATCTGTACAAACAATCCCTGTACAAGTCTGTGCCCAGAGCTGCTGCCTTTGATGGCTGTTGTGTGCATGTCTGTGTTACAGAGCAGCTGAATACAAGGGCACTAAACCTGTAAAACTCCCCATGTGAGCAAAGCAGCAGAGAATGCTCAGTTTCTTTAGCTGTACAGACAGAATAAATTCAGATTGACCCGTTCAGGTTAATGTCAGGACTGCAGAAGCTTGGGTAGACATATCCTGGAAGAGACTCTTGAGAAGATAAATTGGGTTGAGAGAGCAGCCTCTTAGATAAACTGCAGTGCTGCTAGGCATTGCTGGTGTGTTCCTGTTTACTGGCTAGGTGCCTGTGCCCTCCTCTGCCACCAGAACCACTTAAAGCATGGCAGTGGTGTAAAAGAGTAGCAAGGTAAGCTTGAGAGTGTCTGTAGTCAATATGGAAGAGTAAAAAAAAGGTACAGGCTGCAGCCTGTGTATTTTGGACTACAAAAACAGTAATGTTGCAGCTGCCTGTGAATCTACAGGAGTTACTGATCTACAGTTTCTTGTATGTGGCTATGAAGGAGGCAAATAAAGATCTCTTGAGCAAAGGATGAGATTCAAAATTGCCTTTCAAATAATGAAATTTTGATTTTGAATCTGTTCCTGGTGGGTGCCGGAATCAAGTATCTGATGCTTTTTTCTCCCTGCAGAGCTTGCATGGCCTAATTTTTGTCTGCATGAAATGAGCTTCTAAAGATCCTGGAGCTCTTTGGCTGTTCACTGCTTTCTGGGATCAGTGTGTTTGTGGCAGCAGTTGCTCAGTAATTCTGCCATCAGTGAGTGAGGAGGAAAGGTCATATGGTCACAGTGCTGCCCGGTATCCTGTCGGCAGGCTTTGCCTCTTCAGGATGTGCGGGGTCACGGCATAATGGCTCCTTCCAATGTCAGGCCCTTCTGCCCGTGTTTGGATCAAGCTGTCTGAATTTCCCCCGATGTTCATTGTACACTGGCTTGACCAGAGAACGGGGAGCCTCGTATGCTGCAATTTATTGCTCTTGTGTGTTAGCATGGGTTTTTTCCTGGAGTTTCTAGTCGCCATAGCTTGGGAAAGGAAGAAGTGGACTCTTTAGTGTCAAATATCAGTTTAAAAAAACCAGAAAGGGGTGTGGTGGCTTTTGGCAGTGGGAGCGATTAGCTGAAAAAGTGAAAGCAAAAAAGGAGATCTGTTGGGAAGATTGTTGTGAACAATACAGGAATTTTTTAAAACTGTTTCTGTTAATCTAGAAAGATATTTTTACGGAGCATACCTTTTCATATCTTCATGGTGTTTGGTTAGTTGTTCTGCTCGGCTAACTAAAATGCTGTAGCTGTCCTAGTTTGGCAATGACCCCTAATAAATAATAACCTTTCTTTCAGCAAGGCATGTTTAAATCAACCTTCAGCATGCCAGCATTGGGCTTGTGGCTTCTATTTTCCTGAGGCTATGTGCAAAGCTATTTGTCTTGCTGTAAAATAGCTTTCATATCTCTATTATGATACAAGTAAACAAACCATGTGATTAAGCCAACTTTGAAATCTCAGGATCATGGATCCTATTCTGGGATCTCCCCTTTGTGGACTACATTGATGCACTATTAAGCCTGACTCTGGGATGCCTGTGCCCAAAAGCATCTAATTGTCTTTGCTTTTCTCATGCTTGAATAATGGAGTAAGTCTCGTGGTCTAAGCAACTGAATGTAGAAACAAGAAAATCTATTTGTCTTTTAGGGCTGTGTGTCCTACATCAGCATTGGCTCTCTTTTTCTGAGAAGGAAAAGGTGGGGTTGTTTATCAAGCTGATTTCTGTCAGTTGGGTCCCATGGGCTGTGACTGAGGATCATCCTCCTGTTGGAAGGGAGGTCAGGGAGCTCTGGGTGCAGTGCAGAGGTGCTCAGAGAGAGGGGAAATGCATGCATGGGACTCTTGAATCATCACACAATCTCACTGACTTTGAATGTCACTGAAGCCAAGTAATTGGTAGAAGATAAATTGGACATTGTTTTAGAATGTAAGATGGGTGGATATGTTAGGATATTTGTTATATCCAAAAACATTAACAAATAGCTCTCCTTAATTTGATGCCAACATATTTTTTACTTATGTTTTCTTAAATTCAGTCAGTTCTGTTGTCATAAAGCACATGATAATGTTATGTACCTTAAAAGCCTGGTCACGACTAAGGATTTTGAAAGCTTACGCCACTTTCAAGTGGTCAGTGCTGGGAGGGGTTGTCTGTTGGCCTTCTTTTTCTGAACTCTTAGAGTTTCTAGTAGGAGACGATTTTCTTTGAGGTGAAGACCAAAGATAGACTTGTGACTTGGCTAGAATTGACTTGGACAATTGATTGTTTTGTCAGTGGGTGGACATTGTAGATGTTCATCTCAGTTCCCAGGCAATCACCTCTAACTATAGAGGGTGGGAGAAACTTGCTTACTTTGTTATTTTATTTTTATTTAGTGGTCTGTTCTCAGTTTTACATTTTTAGCCAGTAGTTCCTGGCTCAGTATTAAGATGCAGTTCTCTCCATTGGCTTAAAGAAACATTCCAGTTGGGGTTGGTTATGGAGTCTAGCCCTGTGGTTATATAGGAGACCAATGATAAAGCATTCTTAGTGCTTCCCAGGAGTCTGCTTTAGAAAGCACTTTCAATAGTATGTGGAATTCAGGAAGGCCCCAGGGAGAGCATCTACTGCTTCATCCATTGCTCTTCTGTCTGTTCAACTCCTTAACCTAGATTGGATCAGCTTCCTCACAAGTGTTTCTGGCCCACCATCTCCTACAAACAGCCCTTCATCTGGAAAGCTTTTTGCTTTCCAGAGAAATAGTGGTCATTTGTCTTCCTCCTCTGATACGGTCACAGCTGTTGGGAATTTTTTTTTCCCCTCTTGAATTCAGTACCTTATCAGATGAGCCATGTAGGACTGTGCAGCTGTATTAATTAACAGGAGAAGTGCAGTTACTTATGTCACTCCTGTGAAGCTAATTTGTATAATGTGTAATTAAAATATTTTTTTGTTTCTTAAAAAACTCGTACCCTGCTGGCAGGTCATGTCAGTAATCCCGATATTTTAAGTATGACCTCTCTGTGCTGTTTTCTAAAAACAGATGCAAGAATTTTTTGTTCTTACATTTATTTGCAGAGTTTATTACTGCTTTATTAAACTGTTTTGATAAATTGATTCCCTTTTCATTCTGCCCAGGAAATAAATATTGTCAGAGCCTATTTTCCTCCCTCTGATGCATGCCAAGATACCATTAGGTGAAAACTTCTGTGGTCCATGCAGATTTGTCTGAGTGTTACTGATAGAGCTATTTCTGTCAGACAAACTAACTTGCATCATTTAGTCTGTAGTTTTCAGTATGAATTCAAAATTATGCCCATAATTTCTTTTAGTTTTATTATTTGAAAATAGACCTGAAAAATAAATCTGAATGCATCTTGAATATGTTACTTTGTTTTTAAGGAGAACACGCAAATTGTCAGAGTGAAGGTTATAGCTGGAATTGGCCTGGCCAAGAAGGATATCTTAGGAGCCAGGTAAGAGTATGTTGTTAATGTATTAAGGGACAGCTGCTTCTTTATTTTCCTTCTACAGCTCTTTAGTTCTCAGTACATTCTTCTGTGCCTCTTGAAAAAAAAGAATCTGAATTCCTTCAACTGGCAACTTTATAAAATTATTAGAGACTATGTAAACATGAAGATATCTGCTTTCTTGTCCGAGAGTGACTTGGACAGATCTTCTGTGTTGGCAAAACAAAGTAGAGGAATGTTTTATTCTCTGCATGATATAATAGCTCTGCCATGGAGGATAGATCCAAGTCTGTGTTTCACTTCGAGTAGGCTGCAGCTAAAATAACTACGGTTAAAATAATTAGAGTTTAGTTGTAGTCAGAGTTCTCATCTGTGCTTGAAAGACTTGGAATGAGCACAGTACTAAACACTGATGGCTATAGGACTTTTTCAGCTCAAATTATGTTCAGTGGCTGAAAATTTCACAAAGGATTGATCAGACTTGTGAGTTGGTAATTGAAATGCTTTTAGGATCCTGTAGAATTGGCAAGTGGCAGAATGCATTTTGTGCTAAAGCCACTTCTGCTTCTGGCCTTTGTACAAAGGGTCTAGAAAAGTATTGCTGGGTTTAGTACAAGTTCTGCTGTCAGCTGCTTTGGCATATGTGCAGGAATGTTTTAGCACAAAATTGCTGTTTGTGACATCAGTTTAGCAGTAGAAGAAATTCTCTTGTGAAATTTGTATTTTCCCTAAAGCTAAACAGTTTCCCTTACATTTTTGTTCATGTAAATTTTTTTTTTTTTTTTTACTTCAAGCAAAAATAGATCAGCTTTTCTCATCATAACTTAAATATGTGAAAACCATATGCTCTTTTACTGTATGGCAGACAGTCTTGGTCACCTTTTGTTACTGCTCCGAGCAATTGAGTGCTTTGATTGTTCATGAAAAGTAGATATTCATGTAATATGTTGGGTTTTAGTACCACAAGAAAGGAAAAGGCAGTAGGACATTTTAAGCAGCAATATTGGGACGTCTTCATTAACAGAAAAATTCAGGTTAAACTCAAACTCTGTCAAAATGATACAACATTTAGTAAAATTGTTGCATGTTCAAGGAAGTACCTCAAATTCTCGGTGTTCTAAAGTATTAAGATTAATATTTCAAGATTTTTTCAGTCAAAACTGATTTTTTTTAACACTTGTTGAAATGTGAGAGGATTTATTAAATCTGTTCTCCTGAAATAACTATGAAAGAGGACAGAGGAAAGAGGACAAATTGTACTGATACACAGAATGGCATAGCTAATATGATCACTATCACTGCTAGTGTTTATATTAGTTTTATCTCTAAAACTGTGCAGGAAATGATTGTAATTACAAATGTCTGTGGTATTTGTAAAGTAATTGTAACCCCCTGGTTACATAATTGCTATTAATTTAAGCCTTTCAAAACTTGACTGCTGATAATGGTGACCAAAAAGGGCATAAAGCAGCATACTACTTGTTTGGTTTTTTTCCCTACCAGTGACCCATATGTGAAAGTGACATTGTATGATCCAGTGAATGGAGCCCTTACCAGTGTTCAGACAAAAACTATTAGAAAGGTTAGTCATCTTATCTGTGTGGGTGTGGTGGGGTTTGTTTGGGGTTTCTGGTATTGTGTTGAGGTTTTTTTTAAAACAGACTCCAGAGGAAAAGTTAATGCTATAGGAAATACAAGAATTCATGTCTTTGAGTGAATGGACGTATGGAAAAGAGTGTTCCATGGTCTGCTCAGTTTCTCTGTTTATGGCATTATTGTGGTATTTTCTCTTCAGAAATTTTATTGAAAGGTAGAGGAAAAATGGAGGAATATAAGGTGAGTACTGATTCAAAACTATGTCATTAATGGAAGTACTGGATTGTTCTGATTTTTGAGATCTTTAATGATATAATAATCTTTCTTGTACAACTTTTTATCTCTTAATGTAAAAACACAAACACAGTTTGTTCTGTTTAAACTTCAAATTGCACCACTCACCTGAATCGTGATACTACTTGTTTTTCTAGAATACATGCAGGAAAAAGTCAGTACTGCTAACTGAGTTTAAAAATGAAGAACTGTATATGAGAAGGAAAGCACTCTTCCAAACTGTTGTTCTTGGATAGTGGCTATGATTTATGTTATGAGATCACTCAAGCATTTTTCCTTCCATGTTGATAATTGTTACATTAAACTCTCTTTGTAGCTAACTGTAGTATTTTTTAAAATAATCACAGTTCAAAGATGAGCTTAGTTGAGTAAGTTATGCTGTGTTTGGCCTGTCTGTGCCTGGTCTGTGTAGTTTATGTTGCTTAGAGATTTGGCATTTGTTAAGAGTTTGCGTGTAAGTAATGTGAGTGTAGAACTGAGAGGAAGGCAGTGATTATTACTGAAGGGACATACTCTAAATTAACTATTTTCAAGTGTCTAATGCACCTTCTCTGCATCCATGGCATAGCCAATATCTGACAATACCTGCATAAATTGTCTCCATTCTGCACTGCATTAAACAGTGCAAGACTCCTTTGACTTTTACCAGCAATATCAAGGTTAAAGGTACTTTCTTCTGAAGTGGATTGTTACATGGAATGAAATGTGTAATACATCAAAAAGTATGTACACTTGTCCAGAATTATCAGTATAACTAATGATCTCTTCTTTTTTTTTTTCCCTTCCTCTGTGCATAGTCCTTAAACCCAAAATGGAATGAAGAACTCTTATTTAGAGTAAGTGATTTTGTTTATAGCCTTATTACATGTTGGATATATTACACATTAGGAAAAACTACTCACTACTCTCCCCACTTATGAACTCTTCCCTAATTCAGAAATAACTCTACAGTTTATGTTCTAAAAGGCTCACAAACTGCTTTCCTCAGAAATATGTTTATTAACTCTGGGACAAATGTCAAATTTTCAGTCTTGGTGTTGCCTTCTTTATTCTGTGAATGTTTAAAAGCATTTAGAAACAGTTTGGGATGGTACCAGTTTATGGCTTATTGGTTCTAATAGAAATGCATTTCATGGTAGAATGGCAGCAAATTTGCTGTATAATAAAGACCTTTGGTATTTCTTTCCTTCTGCATAAACATAGAGATTTTGCTGAAGTGCTGGAATTCAGTACATACGTTAATTATCACTATACTTCTTTTTCATAGGTTAATCCTCAGAAACACAGACTCCTTTTTGAAGTATTTGATGAAAACCGTTTGGTAGGTCTTTCTGTGTTCATTTTGCAGTGTATTAAAGACTTGACTGAAAGCAAGTCTGTCAGGATTTAATGTGGCTAAAAAACCTACTCCAAACAACCTTAATTTCTATAATGAAACCTAAAGCTAAAGACAGACCTGATTATTTATCTGATATTACCACACTCCTGAGCTCTGAAGCAGTTACGTTATTACTGTAAACTTCCAATGTGCTTTAACTCATGAAAGCATGATTCTTTCATAGTGCTGTTCACATGGCCCGACCAAATTCTTTGGTGATATTGAAAGCTCTGCACTGGATGTTTATTTTTCCCTACAAACAAAGCAGTATTGTTATGTGGTGTGAGAAGCTTCTTCAGTGTGAGGAGTAGCATGAAAGAAAGCATATATGGGTTTTCTTTGGAAGGCTCAAGAAGTGAACAATGGATTGTAATCTTGTAGATAGGTGTCACTCTGAATGGCAGGTCACTGGTGAGATAGGGCTAGCTTGTGCTTTTGTCTCAGTAAAATCAAAATTCCTCCTCTGACCCAAGCTCTCATTTTGTGTCCAGGTGTCTGATTACCTGTATTTGTTTGTGTGTTTCATTGTAAGCTTGTAGCAGTACAGTCATGACACTTGCATCTGTTTCACTGATGTTCCTTGTCTCTGAAATAAATACCTTTCCCTTATGCAGGAGTTTGGAACTAATGGGAGGGATTGAGTTCTCTTGCACACCAAACACAGTTTCATTCCAAATAAAGGATCTCTTTGTGCTTTGTGCTTGAGTAGTGTGTTGGCCATGAAAAACATTTTTTCCTAAAGCTTTCTGCATGTGTTCAGTAAACCATTGTATCTTCTGTCAAGGTGCTGTTCTTCTGAGACTGGGAAGAGTGAAAATGTGTGTAACACATATAAGTACAAACTGCTTAGAATAATGAGATTTAAGAAGGAGGAGGCTTGTTTCTTGGTTATAGGCATTACACAGTCCCCAGACCGTTTACTACTTAACTGGTGATATTTCCTGTCCCAAGTATTCAAAATATGATGTCTCTTGATTTATTTCTAAGCAGTGTTAAAGGGAATCACAAGCACTTGTCCCTGCATAGGAGGTTAAAGGTGGTTTTTCAGGGTGCTCAGATTTTCATCTGGACGTTGTATTATGGGCTAGAGTATATCCCTCATGACGTCAAAGTACTTTGTCCACTGCATGTCTCGTTAGAGCATTGCTGCCACCACCTGGAAGGCATGAGGCATGATCAGAAAGTAGGATTCATGATTTTTTGTGGGGAGAAGGCCAGTGTTTTCTTTGTTTTCCAATAGAACTCCTTCACATTCTTTCTCTAATCTAAATATTTAAGTGGTTTGATCTGTTTGCTTATGGAGAGGAACCAGTTAAACATTTTGTTGGTATCAACTGGGAAATAGTGCTTTGTTTCCCATGCATGATTATATTTAGAGATCAAAGTGTCATGACCTCATCAGTCACTCTATAGTTTTGTAATAAAATCCCTATATTTTTCATTGTTTCCATCTTATTTGGTGAATGGAACAGGCCATCTCCCTATTTCTCTTCTTCAGCTTGCTCTCAGAAACTGTTTTTGTCCCAGATGTCTTGGGTTGTTTTAAGACAAATTGTTGCCTTAACTGTGATTGCTATTTAGTGTTGACAAGCTCCCCCACTTCTATTAATTCATCCTCACATGTCAAAAATCATAGGTGGCTTGCTAAGTAGATATGATCGAAAGGTGTTTAATCTTCTGTTATTTTAGTATTTTATTCTGTTATTTTCAGTGTTCTTTCATCTACCTATTGGATGACTGTTTAAAGTCTAAATGTGAGCAATCTGGTAAAACTGAAATATTCTTATATTTGGGTCCTCTCAATGGTTAATTGCCTCTTTACAAAATTTTATCCCAAGTACTTTTTTTCCCTTTAAATTTTAGGGATAAATGGAAGCCAGAAATACCTGCTTGTTTCTAAGAAATGTTAGGTTTTGAGGCTGGTATTCAAGAACACTTCTTCAGAGTTTAGGGTAAATTTCAGGTCTTGCTGCATTGGTTATATCACCCGTAGTCAGAGTTTTAAAATCTTCTTGTAATAGCTTTAAAACTTTTCAAAAATCACTTGTCTTGGATTCAGTAAAGGAGTGCTAAATCTAGTTTGTTCCTCTGACTGCAAACCCTTGGTAGAATAAAGGGCTTGAGTGGTTTGTGGAGTGTTAAATTATGGTTGTCTTTAAAAGCACATTAGAAAAATGTCAAGAAGAACATTGAGATCACTTAGGAGATGAATCAGTGAAGAGACCACACCTCTTGCTATCTGTCTTACAATACCTTGCCACAATTTAAGTATATTGTAAACTAAGTGCCTAAATCTGTTATTGATACTGAAGAAATCAATGATCTTAAGCTTTGAATGGAACTATTGGTATATTTAAAAGTTATTTATATAACTTTTATTTTATTTTTATGCCAACTCTAATTCAGCAACATTGAATTTAACACTTTAAAAAACATTTTACATTGCCTGAGAAACCTGTAGTAGGCTGGCAATACCTATACAGGTATAGCTAAGGAAGAGACATGTTGAGAAATTCTGCTGGAATTTTAAGCCTTGAGTTACCAAATTATGTCAGTTTATTGTTTTCTTAGGATTTCTTTAGTAAAATTGAACAAAACATTTCAGATCGTCCACTGGGGGAGAAAGTAATGCTTTTACTAAAAGAAACTAGCACCTGCAATGGTTGCACTTCATATCACACACCAATATGTTACAAACTGCCACTAATACATTTGTTCTTGGGGAGAGAAGAAGCCTTAAGAAATGCATATTTTACTTTTCACTCACGGATCTTAGGGTCGCTTGCTAATGTTTTTGGTTTGTGTTTGGTTCGGCTAGTTTTATGGGTATTTTTTACTGTACTGCTTGAAGTACAAATGTAACTTTTTGAAACTGACCAAAAGAATCCTTCATGGTATTTTCCTTTCCTCTTCTCCCCCCACCAACATATAACTTTAGAAGAAGTCCTGTTGGTTATAATGAAATAAATGAAGTGTTGTATTTGTTGGCTTTTTATGAATAAGCTAGTATTCATTTATTGCTGCAGTCTAATAATGGAATTCAGGTAATGGAGGTTAAGTAAGCTCTGGAGTATAATTAGAAAACAAATTTGTTGCTTGTAAACTAGGTACTGTGAATTTGATTCTTGGCTCTTTTTTTGGGAAGGAGGCATAAATGTTAGTTTTACTGCCTTCTAGCTTAAAATATAGTAAAGGTTAAATAAATATGAAGCAGAAAAAACTCCTAGTAGTATGACCTATAAAAGTATAAATGGCCTAGTGTTCTCTTCTGTTTGTACTCTTTCAGCAGCACTAAGTAATTTCATGTTAAAGCAGTAGCATTCAGTACTGCATCATATATGGCTTATGTATTCAAAAGTACATTCCCAGCCAAATGTTGGTGTTTTTCAAAACAAAACCCACAACAGAAATCGCACTTATCAGCAAGATTCAAGGTTGTCTTTTATCAAAAGTCCCACTAGGTGCCAGCAAAGGACCTCCACAGATTATATGAGCCAGTGAAACATTTTGTAGGAATTCTCAATCCCTTTACTCTTGGAAGAATTGACAGTATATTAACTTCTTGACATGCTGAACATTTTATTTAAAAAATGAAAATTAAAAAAAAAATTGTTATGAATCTGTGAGTCAATTTTGTATATTATTATACAGAATTGCTTTCTTCTGTAATTCTGTTTGGTAATGCTTTTTCTGTGTGCATACTTAGTTCAGTGTTCTAAAGTTTGTGTAGCTGGTCACATATCTGCAAATCACATTGAACTGTAATGTATTTGTCCTTACTCTGGGCATCCAGCAAATAAGATGAAGTAGTTAGATTTGTAAGAATAATTTTGTTTCTTTCTGCCTTTAACAGCTTTAGTTAGAAATGGTCAAACTAGAAATAAAGACAAATGCCAAATTATTAACCAGAAAACCTTTTTTTGGCTCCTTTTCAGTTGCACCTCATTTAAAATTATGAATTAATAAGCGCAGAGGGTTCTACTATGTGCAAATCTTTAGAAAGTGTGATTGCTTAGCAGCATGTGGATTGCAAGATAGTGCCAGATTGCTTTCAAGTTCTATTTAAATAGCGCAGAAAAACACTTTCTTAAGGGAGAGGAGGCTTATTTCACTGGTTTGTGCATAATTCAGACCTCAGCAGTTTGCTAGCATGGTTTGGAAATTCAGTCCTGGACTTGATACTCAATTATATGGGACTTCATTCCTACCAACTTCCTGTAATTCTAAACCTATGGGTAAAAATATTAGTAGTCATACACTGCTGAGGAAAGTACGGGCACATTGACTCAGCTCGTGCAGCCACAGCAGGCGTTGCTGTTTGGAGCTTGGAAGTTTTGGAAGCCTATTATAGTATGCATTTATGCAGATTCCAGAAGGTGTAATTGAAACAAGGTCAGTAGTGTTTGTCAGTGTGTTGCAGCTGAGGTCCTTGGAACATAAGTGCTTTTTAAATGAAGGCTTTCTGACTGCAAGCAATCAACGACGGTCCAGAAACCGGTTAAGGAATGGCTGACTTATTTCAAGAGGTACTTTCTTTTAAAATGCTAGTATCTAATGCTAGAAATTAGGACAAAGACTGCAATTTTTATGGGCTTTTACTGTTGCAGTGTACCAGCTCTGGGTTCTGTGCAGCTGCCTGTAGCCTTTCTGCTGAAGGATCTTTGTGGGTTTCATTTACTAACATGCATGGAAATGAGAACAAATGGCACGACGGTTAAGATTGCATTTTGCTACCCAAAGAAGCAGCACAGACCCATTATCAGAAACCTCTGAAGATTTTTTGGATAGCAATAATTGCATGTACTTCAAAAAATCACATAGTTCTGCACCTAGCTTTACACAAGTGAAACTGATTCCTAGACAAGCTGCTTATGCACCTGTAGTGCAACAAATAATTAATCAAGAGAAAAGCACAACTGTTTCTTCACTGCAAATAAAAAAGAGCAGTTCACTGCACATTTCCTTGCAGTCTAGGAAGCAGAATGGATGTTCTAGGTTTGGTGATGCCGTGGCTGCTGGTGAAGATGCTTCATTCATTGGTATTGGTAGTGAAGGGAGCTGTGGCACTGGAGCTGTGTCTGACCATGGATTTAATGACAGCCTTCTGAGCAGTGCTGCTCTGGGCAGAGGCAGTCTCAGCAGCATTGCAGCAAGTGACAGTGGCTCGTTCAGCAGTGCTGGCAGTGACTATGGATCATGCACAAGTGCCACAAGTGATGGAGGTTCATATACTAACAGTATCACCAGTGACAGTGGCAGTGGCACTCTTTGGACAAGTGACAGTACTTTCTGTAGTAGTGTTGCACATGGTGACTCTTCATATAAAAACACTGGAAACAAATGTAATCCCTCCAGGAGCAACTCATCTCAGGAAACACTGTACAGAAGTAATACTACTTTTGACCAAGATGCTTTGCCAGTGAGGAAGAAAACGAAAATTCCATTCCGACGTTGTTCATCACTGGTTATTTTTCCTAGGAGTCCTTCCAGTACTTTTCCGGCTTCTCCAGTAAGCTCAGGTCAACTGCCACACAGAGGCACCTATCAAACATCTCATAAATTAATTATTTCTCCTAGTGAGCTGGCACAAAAGGATCAGACCATTTCCAAGGGATTCCTTTCAACAGCAGTTAATGGACTTAGGCTGTCTAAAACAGTTTGCTCTTCTGGCGAGGTCAGAGACATCCGACCGCTTTATTTGAATGCATCACTACAGGACAAAAGTCAAATTTTGAATGGTCCTCAGCAGGCAACTTGTGAAGAAGTACCTGATGGCTTCTCACGTGTTTCAGTTCATCTTACACAAAGAGCATTTGCATCGAGCAGTGAAATGGTTAACGGCTGTTGCAGTCCAGAGTTAAATCTGAACTCTGGTACAAAATACCCTCATTTAAAACTGGAACGTAGCACATCTGCATGTCTGCCCTCAAAAACAGATTCAGAATATCAGATTGATATAAATGAACTAGGAAGACCGAATGCACAGATGAGCAAAACTCCTCATATTTTGCAAAGAAGTGTTTCCTTGGAAGGATCACGTCAAAAAGTTTCTTGCTGCTTACCCAGCCTTAAATACAAGTGTCATAGTGAAAGGATGTCTCAGTTGCACATACAGTTCAAAGCTGGGAATGAAGGAAAAACAACTGGTGTTAGGAAAAGATATGGAACCTCTAAAAGGGAAATGTCTAGCACTTTGTGGAGGCCCCATAAGGTGAGTGTTGTGGTTTATAGAAAAATGTGATGGTATCTTAGAGCTGAAATTTAGCTGGAAAGCAGTAAAAGTTTGCAACCAAGACTTAAGTGCAATGATTTCAGAGTTTCCTAGTGGTGTTAAATTGTCACCATTAGGAAGTTATTTTTTTAAATTATCTGTAACATTTGGGTTTTAGATTAGTTTCTTAGAATATGGGGCATACAGTAGCATAGGTGAATAGGTGTTGCTGTGAAATAAGTGTATTTAATAGATTTTAAACAATAGTTTGCTGTTTACATGAGCTCAGAGGGATTTTCTTGTCTAGTTATCGAGACATGGGGGGTCATTTAAACAGATTAAATTTTGTAGTATAAACATCTAACTTTTCAGTAAATTAATAGTAGTTACTGAAGTTGTTTGCATATAAAATGGATAAAAATGAGTGATCTTTCAGTTTTATTTCAGATAGGCTTTATTTTACAGAACAGTTTGTTTTATGTAGAATTAAAGATAAGTCCTATTTGAGAAGAGAAACTGTAAATACCATTTGTTTCTGTATACACCCTGAACCACAGGAATTTTCAGTTTCCTCTTGCTCTTTTTTCCCTCGTTCCAACTACTATTTCAGCCTGAGCGGTACTGAGTAACTTAATACCTCTTCCAACAACATTGCTGTTCAAATTATAGTACTTGGGTCTAGAAGGCTTATATTAAATATGTATTTTTTTTTGTAATGAAATTCACGTCCAGCTAAACTGCAGAGGTGTCTACTCTTATTAACTCTTAAGGCAGTTAGTAATGCATCAGCCACATGGAAGGTAGATTTTTAAGCCTTGTTTAAATAACATTGTAAGGACTTAAAAATTATCTGAATATTTTTAGTTATGAATGCTGATGAAAGTGCACCAATTGTTGGTTACTAAAATCATTTTAAGAGCTCATTGTGATTGATTTGACAGTACTACCATGTAACTAATATGTTTAAGCAAAGGGCTTTTTGCCAAAGACCTTACAATTATGACAATCCCTATCTAAACTAGTGAGGCACCTTGGAGATGTTAGCCTGGAATTTTCAGTCTTTTGTTGCACTTAGAGCAGTGCCTGATGATTCTACAATTTCTGACTTTTTTAGTGTGTTTTGGTTAGAGTTTAAAGAAAAATGTTCTTTCCTTCTTGGGAAACTGTGATTTATGCTTAAGATTCTTTATAAAACTCACAGTGGAACACAAATAATCATTTTATATATATATACACATATATAAAATACATATTTTGGTGATTCTTCTTCCCAAAATGTCACTGTAAAGTGAGGGGTAAAATCCATAATAAGCACAAACAGATTAGATCCAGACTAATTAAAATGTGTCAGTTATTTTGAAAGTATGTTGTGAAAAAAATGTTGAGTCATGCACTTCAATTACATCTTGTGCTGCTGGTCTCTGTGTTTAATGGCAGATGATATGAAAGATAGTCTGTATTTTAATCCAAGTTCAGGATTAGACTGTTAGCTAACATTTCCAGAAAACCTCCTAGGACACTAGACTGGCAATAGTCTGTTTCAGTTCCCAGGAGCAATGTTTACAATGGATTGACACAAACAGCAGGTACAGAAAATTTTTGGTCCTCAAATGGCTATTTTCAGTTTTTATGTAAAACCAGTAAATAGGTAAATATTCTATAAAACATATTATCAAAAAATGTAAAAGCTTCCTCCACCAAACCAAGCATAAACCACAGTTGACTTCACAGCAGTTCAGTAATTCACTGGAATAAAATAGATAAGTACCATTGTATTTGTTATTAATCTTTGTGACCAATACAACCAATTCTATGGCAATCATTTAATTACATAGTCCAGTTCATTATCATGGTGTATTGTGACTCATTTAAAAATAAACAACTCCCAAAATATTTCTCTTGACTCCAGTTAGTCTGGCCTAGTATATTGATATGCTGAGTCTGAGTTCAAATTTAACAAGTTGATACTGGAGTAGCATTTAGTAATGTCAGCTATCTGTACAGGGCAGCCATGAAATCAAATCAGTGCTGTGCTCAGAGACTCCAGAGGCTGAAGCAGCAAAAGGTCTATGCATTCTTTTCTTCCATGCCTTGCTACCAGCCTTCAGCCACCTCGGATCACATTTCCTGCTTTCCATAATCAACAGCTTGTTAAAGGACGGCTTAAAAAAAATCATCACCATTTCTATGACAACTGGCTTTGGATTATTTTTAATTAAGTTACAAAATGGGGAATGCTGGTGGCCAGTGTGTGACTGCTGGTCTTTGCTGGAAACTTATTGAATAGGTTCTCTAGTAGATATTGGAATTTAATTTATGTGAAGCAGGAGAAAGAAAGAAGTCCATGGTTACAGCATTGAAGGTTGTCCTTGACTGTGTATTTCTGCTTTAATGTTTTGGGGTTTTTTTGTTATTGTTTTTGGGTTTTTTTTTAAGTGCATCTGTCTCTGCTTAGGGTAGAAATAAATCTGCAATTAAAGCATTTTGACATCACAGGTGTGGGTTGGGAGGGTAGGAGTGAGTAAGGGAACAGGTTACTTGTCATCATTCATACATTAAGCCCAAGAGGTACAGAGAAAGGCAGAAATAGTGAATACAGTTCCAGTTCTTGTAGAACATAAAAAATTAGAAGTTCTGTTAATCTCTTTCACAAGTATAATATCATGTTGACATCCCTGTTGACATTAGCTATTCCTTCCCCATCAGTATCGCTCTTTATTGGATAATGTGAATATTGTAGATGTACTTGCAAATCTGTTTCAGCAGCTATATACCTTTAAAATAATTCTTATGCAATTGAGGGAATAAATTGTGTTATAGGCCTTACAAGTAATTTTGCTCGAGTTTTGTCTCTAGTTATTGAAATGACATGTTTTGAAGCAAAAAAAACCCCAAACTTCAGAGATGGTGTGAAATAACCAAATTGTTTTTCTACTGTCAGATTCATGTAAGGGAAACCTTCTAGTTGGAACTCTTGAGCTTTTTTCACCAAACTCTGGAACTTTGCCTTCATAAAAGATGCTATTTGAATCTTGCTGTACTGAATTTAAATTTAGTAGAACAATAATTTGACAGGGCTGTGTGCGAGGATTGCTCTCTGGAATAACTTCCTAGCTGATCTGAACATGCTGAGGGGACCAGAACCTGTGTCTGGAAGGTTGTGATTCCCTTGATAAATGCTGCACCACAAGTTAGTGCTGGATAGTCTGAGGTTGTCTTCTCTCTTGCATTCTCCTTAGGCATAGAGCTTCTGTTATAGCATAGATCCCTCCCAGAAAACAGTGATCCAGCCAGGGAGAAGCGCCAAGAGAAGGGAAGGACAGCTGTGGCTCAGCTCCAGCTTTGCTCATGGAGCAAAGGGCTGCATGTGTATCAGTGTCACAAATCTGTGCAAGGAAGGGAGGTGGAAAAGGAGCAGCAAAAGCAGAAGAGTATGGAGCCAATACAAGGCAAAGCACAAATTGGCAGTACTTTATGCTAGTGTGCTATGGTAACCTCATAATCTAACAACTTTCATATTGTTCAGTATTGCATATCTGGGAGGATCACTTTACAGGACCGTGTGGTGCATTGCTGTGTCATGGTCTGTCAGTTCAGTCAGGGAGAGTTGGGCTTGAGAGGAAGGTGGTGTCTTTCTGAGGAATTGTGGGGTGATTAGGTTAGACTTCAATCACATAAGAGTGTATGTGTTGTGTCTCAGACAAATTTTAGAAGCTGATGTGTACATCAGTACATTGAAGGGAAAACAGTGGAAACTGTGTTAATCACAATAATGAACAATTTATAATTAGTTGTGGGTAATTTCCTGTTTCTATGGTTTAATGACCTGTAGTGCTTTAGTAGGTGGTACTAATTTCTTCTGTTTTTCATCTTGCTTAATTGTGGAGTTTAGTTACAACTTCTTGTCTACCTTTCTTCATGCTTTAGTTTTTGATTAGCAGTCCTTCTTCAGGGGAAGAAAAAGATGGCACACAAAGGATGGGATAGATCTTACAGACTGCTACGTGAATGCATTAGGAAAGTGATGCAAAGGAAGTGATCAAAAAACATTATTTGGGAATAACTCGATCCCTGAAGTGTTTCAGTTTTTGCAGGTTATATTTGGCAACTATGAGCCATATGTAACTTTGAGAATGTCATCATACTGTAAGGAAGCAGATACTTGAATATACCAGTATATTAAAGCTCTAGCATTTTGCAGTCCTCAGCAAACATTACATGTACATATTAAGGAGAAGTTTTATTTGATTGTGCTCTGTGGAGATTATGATGAGCCTAATTCTGTTTATAGTCTGCAGCTGAACTGAATTTGGGCAGATTTCTCATGCCAGAAAAAAATGGGGAAACTAAAACTGCAAAACCATGCAGAGCAGGCCTCCTGAAACAGCTTATGTAAATATGTAATTATCCAGCCTTCAGGGTGATTCATGTCCTTTTAATCTTTCATGAGAGAGTGGGTAGCGTTGATGCTGTGGCTTCTTTAATGTTGCCACAAGCTATGGTTACTCTGTTTTTTAAAACGTGGTATACCTACAAGAATGTGTTAAAGTAAAACTTGTTCACAGGGCAAGCTAGAGACATTCTTACTTTACTCCTCACTAGCTGAAGAACTTGCAGGCTTTTAGCTATGAGACATGATCATTGCTTTATTTTTTTTTTTTTCTCCAAATAGGCAATTTGGAAATCAGTGTTGAAAAATGCCAAGTATTGCACACATGAAAAGCAGCTAATGATGCATGTTTGGTGATGGCCTCCTATACTGGTCAGGAAATTATTTGTGTCATGGGGAAAGACTTGCTGAAAATGTCAGCTCAGATCTTGTTGACAGGCAAATAAAAGCTTAGGATTTATTAGGGAAGAAATAAACTAACAAAATCAAAACCACCAATATGGAATTGTACAGATCCACATAGGTGCATAGCATTTATATTTCTGGTGGTCCTTTTTCAGGAAGTATGTATAACAGAACTGAAAAAAGAAGGGTTGCATGATTGGGGTGAGTTTTATGTGAGGAGAAACACTAAGTAGGCATGGGGTTTTTCAGCTTTGGGAAAAAAAAAAGTGGTAGAGAGGGAATTTATAAAACTATACTTCAGGGGAGGTGAATTTTTCCATTCCACTTTTTAAAAAAGATGTTCTCTTATGTGTTGCTGAGCAAATTGTCTCAAGATCTGCATATCAAAAGTAGAAATGGATTTTAAGAAGTTAGGTAAGTTGAATAAAGGTCCATCAAAGGGTATTTTAAATATGTATTATAAATATGTATTTTAATGTCAGGATCAAGAGGTCCATGACCACTTATTCATTGGAAACTGGGGGTTGTATCAAAGGAAGTATTGTTCTTAATTGCCCCTATTATTATTACTCCTTAAGCATCTGCTCTTGGCCATTATGTGGAAAGGATACAAGGGTAGGCAGAGTGTTAATCTGACCCCCAGGCTCTCTGGTGCCTGATCAGCCCTTGCAGCCACATAGGATCAAGTGGTAGAAATGCTCTCCCCTCACCCTTGGCAGAGTGCTCTTCTGTGTTCCAAACGCTCTTCTGTGTTTTCTCATCTTCCAGAAGTGGATGAATTTCACAGCTTAAGCAAGTAAGCAAAACTGAGTGGCCTTTTCAGTCGAGTCATTTGCTTATGACTGACTTTCACTCTTGTCTGAAGGGGACTGCCCTGCATTTCTGTGAAGTGTCTCTGTTTCAAGTGTACTTTTTTCCTTGTTCCCTGTGACAAACAGAACACGCTGATTTGGGAATGCAGCCAGCAAAATGTTTGTAGCTCGTTGCAGTCTTAGTTTATGGATCTATAATCATCTCTATTTCAAGAGAGTGCATCATTCTTTTTTTCTGTCATGATAGTTTACAATAAGCTGAAAAGTCTTCAGATAGATGCAATTATTGTTTGAGACCTTTGGCTGCTGTCAGCTGTATCAACTGTAACATAAGCAAACATAACTTAAGAAGGACATCAGCAAGTTCCTGGCTGAAATTACATACAAACTTGAATTGGAGTCATTGAAGTTAGGGCATATTAAAATGCAAATGAGACACTCCAGCTACTCAGTAAGAGGAATGTGGTAGAAACACAAAACTGGATTCTTTCAGACCTGGATGATTCCTCTGGCAATCAGTGATTTTCCTAGCATAAGGGAGACGGCCTGTTCGGTAACGTGAAAGTACAAGGGCTTTTTGAAGGAAAAGGAATTCAAGAATTTATTATGAACATTACTTATTTTTCAATAGAGTTTCTACGTTAGCCAGTTATTCTACTAATCGTTGTTTCTGTTAAGTTTGTTTTGGAACAAATATTTAGCTTATTAATGAGAAATCTGAAGTGGTTAACGTCTGGCAAATTATAGGCTAATAAAACCATATCTGAGGTAGGAAGTGTAATATAACTTGGTGAGCTTGTCTGAAATAAATTGTAATACTGTTTTGTTGGAAAAGTGATTGTGGCTGGATTACTTGTGTTGTGGTCACCTTTTGTCAGAGGTTGAGGCATCCAAGGTTAGTTCATTCAGACTGGTTTTGGACAAGTGGGATTTATAGCTTGAGCACAGCAAACCTTAAAACAAACCCAACCACTGAGTTCTGCTCTAGCCAGGTCCTGTGTCTACCCTTACACCTGGCAGCAAGAGGTTTAGGCTTGGGGCTGGGAGAGGTCGATAGGTGGGGCTTGAGACTCCTGTTAGCAGTGGCTGAGGACTAAAGCTGAGTGTGGAAAGCTGTGGTGTGGCTGGCAGTGGTCACTAGCTGCGTGCTGGTGCACAGGACAGTCCTGAGTTAGTGTTGATGCTGCATTTGCATCAGCAGTAGACTTAGGAATGCTTTTGAAAACTGCTGCACTGGCTTTGGAGTGGGGTGAGGCCATGCAGCATGCATCCAGCCCTGCTCTAGGCTTGTTCTCTAAGAAGTGGCCAGGTAGCTGTAGAGCCCTGGCCAATTGATTTAATTTAGGGCTGAAAAGCAGCTGCCAGGTTCAGCCTGACTTTATGCCTCTGTGTGATCCTGAACTAGATCAAGTGAACTTTATAAGCGTGAAGACCATGATGCAGACATGCTCCAATTTTCTCCCTTCTGGGGAAAAGTAGTTTACCTTATTTTTAATTCGATTTCTTCCCTCTTGCTTGGAAAAGCAAAAGATTGATTGACTGTATGAAGTCCTTCAGCTGACTGTGTTAATTAGCCACTGTAGTAAACATCTGCAATATCTGGTTTATCTGTTGTTACTTCTGGGAGCAAATTACAAGTGCAGTTTTAACATTTGATGGAGTTTTACATTTCTGTGTTTTAAGCTAGTCTTAAATGGAGAAGGTGAAAGTGCGCCTGGAATTGTTACTACAAGAGATTGTGTTTCAAACTTTCTTTGACGTCTTAAGATATGGGAAAAAAGCTTTCACAAACAGATGCAAGCATTACTGACTTGATGTCAGGAATGACTTGTTGAAATAGTACCTAATTAAATATTTGGTACTGTTTTCTAAATTTTTTTGTGGTGAATATTGGCAGATTTAACATAGGAGGATAAGTCTGGATTGGCTTTTGACTTTTTGTAAAATGCTTTTTATATGGAAGCTTGTTTGGCACATTCATACATCAAACCAGAGGAACTCAGTCCTGATGAGTAAAATCAATGCTTTAATAACTTTTGACATGTTCTCTGTTTATGTTGTTCTGAAGTATGATTTGGTTATATTAGACAACCTGCCTTCCTGTGACCTGTGTGGAAAAAAAAAAAGGCTATCTTAAATTCTGTTGTTAGTAAGCATTTAAGGACAAGTTCTGAAAGCAGCACACATTGAGTGGACTAATATATGAATGTTGTTGTAAAAGTACTGTAAACTAAATATGAACTTTTAAGGAAGCAGTAAGATTTTGGTGCCATATAAAATGTGTAAGCTATAAATGGAGAAACAGATGATGCTTTTACTCTGGTCTTTAGATAAGCAGTTGTCTGAAAAAATCTTTGGAAGTGAGAGAGAATTAGTGAAAATAACCTCAATATCATTTCTAAATGCTGCCTGTTAAGCAGATGATAAAACTGCTGAGGCATGTTGGGCTGGCACCTTGCTGTTGAAACAGCCAGCAGGACTGAAGGTCCTGCAGAAACACATGTTGTGTAATAACCCTTGACCTAACAAGGGTCTATTTTGAAAATGCTGATAGGGTCTTATATCTCTGTGTCATAGATGCCAACTCTAAAGAAATGCCTATGTGGCATTAAAAAGACCAAAAATCTCCTCACAATCCACAGATTCCCCTTAAAAATACAGGAGACTGGGATTGTAATGAATTCCATGCAACCAAGTATTTATTGCTTTGCAAAATAGAGAAAACTTTACTTGTGGAATCCGTGAATTTGGTACAATCTTATTGTCATAATTGAATCTTGTTTTCTTGAAACTGTAACTTTTTCATGATGAATAGCATATACTGGCAGTATTTTATGGAAGAAAAAAATGCTCACTTTTTTCAATTTAGAGTTTAAGAGAACCAAATAATACACTCAGCACAGCATGAAAAGAAAAATACTTGAATTTGCTAGTGTAGCTCAGGAAAAGTTTTTTTCATTCTCTTTAAGCTTGTAACTAATGTTAATGTTTGGGTGCTTAAGCAAGAAGAATGTTGGTTTTATAAGGCATCTATTGAGCTCATGTTTTCTTAAGCAGCGATAGTCCAGATCACTGTTTGTTTTTTCAATTTGAATTGATACTTATGTTCCCTCCAATAAAAGCTGTATGCTTTCTTGTTTTGCCATACAGCTGTGGATTTCTGTGCAAAGACCAGCCTGTGCACAACTAGCTGCCTGTTTATTCAGAAAAAGACTGGGAATATGCTTGGATTCTAATTAATGCACTAATACCACCAAATGTTTTGTCACAATTTTTGTGACGAACATTTGGTGGTATTAGTGCATTAATTAGAATCCAGTAGAGAAACTACTTGTTATTTCAACACCCTGGTCTTGTATAAGACAAATAAGTCTTATACAAGAACTATTTCAAAAGGCTGTGTGGTGAATCCGGCAATTAAGAAAGGCATTAAATTCAGTGACCCATTTTCAAACCTGATAAATTTTGGGTTATGTTCTCAGTACTGCTATTAAATGTGTGATTCAGATAAGCATGTCTGTTTAAAATCTACTTCAATTTCTGATGGGAGTTGCAGAAAAAGAAGTCCAAAATCTAAAACTTAGTAAGCATATATTCATAAAATAGATGAAAATGAGTTTTGAACAGAATTACTGTCTTTTGATGCTTTACTTGAGTGTTTTGGCATTGCACTGGAGTTCTTCAAATGAGTTGTATACAGCAGCTGTCTGTCCTCACCTGTTTTTAATAACTTTCTATAGACTAAACCAGTGAATCAGTAAAAAACAGGGCCTCTCTGTTAGTGCAGTATATCATTAATTGAGGTTTATGCCCAGCAGAAAGTTTGAGTTCTCTGGCTGTTAAGAAATTAGAAGTTGACAAGAATAACTGACTCACTTGTGTGTGTTGCCTGCTCTGATGAAACAGAGATCCAAACAGTTTCAGCTCCATTGGCATTTAGTTGTTCCTGTGTGCAATGTCTGTTGCGAAGCTGCTTTGGCACCTTGGCAAGCAGTTAGTCAGCTTGTCATGGGGGGACACAATGCTGGAGATCATTCCTGCTATCTGATTTATGTGTTAGTTGTTTGGAGGTCAACAAAAATCTCCACTCAGGGTTTTGCTTTCTGGCTGGAGGAGAAGGTACTGTAAAAGAGTTGGTTGTCAAGGCTAACTCTGCTAAAAATAGAAGGAGAGACAGCAGAATAATAAAGTGTATAACAGGAGCCCATACTCAAATTATGCTGGTAACAAACACGGTGTTCTGAGGGTTTCTAAAATAGAGCAAACTTTTGTCCCACATTCCAATAATTTATTTGGAAGGCATGTTCCACTTGAGGATTGCCAAGAACTTTACAAATATTAAGCCTTTTAACATGTCTAAGGTATGTGCTGTGTCATTTGAAAAAGAACTTCATAGGCAAAAATGATAACTATTTTTTTCTGAAGTCCTGTGGTCTATAATAGCCCAGCAAGTTTTCCTTCTGTAGTTCAGGGAAGCCTCCACAGGTATGAAACCTGTTGTAGCTTTCTATCTCAAATGAGTTTGTGGACTGAAACAGTAGATGTTTTGTGTACATTTTCATTTTTGTCCCCTTCAGATCTGAACATGACATCCATGCTGCAAACTGAATTGGAAGTGACATATCTCCAAATTTCTAGCATTTTATCACCACAATCTAGTTGCGCTTTTTGCAGGTGTAAAAATTAGAGGCCCATATGAGACACTGATTCTCCAAATACATGTATGACTTAAAGGTTAAATGGATGAACTTAGGATAACAGAGCTAAGGAAGAAAGGCACCAGAATTACTAAGGCAAAAAGAACTGCTTCAAGAAGTACTTGTACTTTAATGTCAGAGGGACCAAAAATGGATAGGACTGGACTGGAGTTTTAAGGTTGTGAAACACTTGAAATGAAAATTAAGGTAAGTTTTCCAGAAGAAAATTGAAACACATAGTTTTGCCCTGAGGTGAAGGAAATAGATGTCAGTAAGCTGCAGAGCCTGGTGGTGAAAAGTTTTATGGACAAGCATTAAAATTCTGGGGTGATTAGTTTGAATAAATGCAACAACAGATTTAGGAAAGAATAGGCACCAATTTTTTTTGTTAGCTAAAAAAATCAGGAAGCCTAGAATTTCAGAGCTTGCATGAGCTTGCAGAGTTGAAGACTTCTACAGCTCCATACTCTGTGCCAAAAATTGTGGTTTTGTTGTAGTGCACAGGGTTCTTTTTAAAGCCATAAGCTTATACAACATATCTTCAAAAAATTCCATGTTGATCTGACTTTATTCCATAGGGACTGATATGTCTTCATGTCAGATGACCCTTATAATACATTTTCCTGCTTTTGTGGAGGCTCACAAAAGTTTTCAAATCACAAATTAATTTGAAGCAATTTAGCACATGCTCCTGTAATCCAGCAAGAAGTCAAGTAAAGTACTGCTGGTGGTGATTATTGGTGAATACTGAAATTACCTATGTAAATTCCTGAAATTGTAATTTCTTTGGCGAGCAAAAATCCATGATGAAAAGTCAAGTGTGCAGCGATGCTGTGTATTGTCAGTCCCTGCCCTCATCTGACAGCTGCTGTGTTCATAGTCTGGTCCCAGCTGGACAGTTGAGACCCCCAGGTCAGGTAAAATCTTTTGAATGGTCATTGTTAAGACTAAACTCTGCAATGTGTGTAGACAGAAGGGATTTTTTCATAGTTCTAACAGATTTTCATGCCAAGCTTGGGATCAATGGAATTGCTGGAATTTCCAAAGCACTTACCACAGGTCATACTTACTTTTGCTTCTTGTTAGCTTTGACAGTAGCTGTATGATTTGGAAAAGAAAAAAATGTTTATACATGCCTGTTTTAAACAGCTGCCTACGTTTATGGAAATTGTTGGGTGCTCCTAGGAGGAGGGTCCTTTAGGACAATATTTCTACTGGAGATACTGACAGTCTCAGTCCTGATGCTGAGCAGCTCTCCTGTTTTGTTAACAGTAACCTGTATAATTTAGTAAACAGTCTAAATCTCCAGCTCCCTCAAATTTTGTTTTGAGGAAGGCAGAACTGTCCAAGGCTCTGAGTGTTGTGTCAGTCAGAACTTCCTCTGTACGGAACAAGTTATTGCCTATAATTCAAAAGTGCCTTCAGGTTCTAAGAAAGCATTGGTGTGCTATCAGGGTGTGGAGAACAATGTTTTTAAAGCACTTTTCAACTTTCAACTTTCTGTGGTGTTTGTTTTTGTTTTCTGTAGACTCGAGATGATTTTCTTGGACAAGTGGATATTCCTCTTTATCAGTTACCGGTTTGTATTTTTTGTTTGTTTTTAAGACTACAAAAGGGGAAAAAATATTTGTGTGCGCACTCTATTAGTCATCTAAGGAAGTTAACAGTACTGGTAATAAAGTGATTAAATTCTCCTGCTCTGTGGCTTCTTTGTTTTGTAGATCTGTTTGGGATTTTTCAGTGCTGATATTTATAAAACAGTGTAGGTTACCTTGTCTGGAGTGCTTTTAGTTTTTCCATAGTTTTACAGTCTTAAAGATAAGGAGAGATTGTAATTATTGTTATGTCTTAAACTATTTCTTTAAAGTCTGTACATTTATTTTTACTGTTACTTATTCACATAAACAGAAACAAAAAAGAGAGTAAGTGGGAAATAGAAGCTACTGTTGCTTTGGTCAATTTTTTTCTGTTTCTTGTAATCCTCAAGGCACTAAGAACATTGAAGTAAATAAGCTTTTTCATTTTCTTCTGAAGTCTCAAAACATTAGCAGATACTCACAGATTTGTCAGAAACTGTCTTAAAAACAGGGTAGCAACCATGGCAAACCCTTTCCAAGAGCAGGTGTTTCATTCTGTAATGTGCATGGACATGAAATGTTGTAGTTGTTTTCTTGAACCAGAGTTCAAGAAAAGCTTACTGCTGAGATTGTAGCTGGTATTGCTGTTGCTGTAGATGAACGTGTAATTTAAGTTTTAAAATGTTGTAAGGCCTTTAAAGAAATCAACTGTCAACAATCAATTTCTGATAGTTTTCTTTGATTTCAAGTGCTTGACAAAGATTTTTCTTGAAAAAAATTGTTATTCCAGACAGAAAATCCAAGTATGGAGAGACCATATACATTTAAGGACTTTGTTCTTCATCCAAGAAGGTTGGTAAATACCACATGGAAATTCTAATTTTTATATCTAAACGATGCTCTTATGTAATCTGTTGTAACTACATATGCATTTTCTAAGTTTTTCTGTTTCCATCAAAGAAATTTGAGTAGCTATTTCTAAGATATTGATGTTCTACTAAAAAGTCAGCATTATTTTAAATACTTACTGTATTCAGAAGTCTGAAGCCTCAATGCCATCATAGAACTTGATTAATGTAAATTATAGGAAGTCAAGTTTGTGTTGGAACACTTAAGAATAATCCTCTAGCTGTGCTTTTTCAGCTATTTTGTTTTACAAGTGCACAATAAGATCATATTTTCTCTTCTGCAGCCATAAATCAAGAGTTAAAGGCCACCTTAGATTAAAAATGACTTACTTACCTAAAAACAATGGGTCTGAAGAAGAAACCACAGAACAGGCTGAAGAATTAGAGGTGGGAAAAAATGTGTTTATTGCTGAAAAATTAATGTTAGGAATCACTGAGCTATAAATAGTGTTTTAGAAACAAACCACTTAAAAGTGATTGCTTGTATCATGCATACAATTTAAAGTATTTAAGTTTCTGTTGTAGGTATGGTTTAATGTTGTTTGACCCCAGACACTAACATCTCTCTGGTTTTAGAATTTCAACTTTTTCCAATCCATAGGGATATTTTGATCTTGCCTACCATATATATGTGATCTTTTTAAGCACACCCAATGTAGATTAATGGATTTCTTTTCCAGACTTAACTCTATTCAGCATTACCAGCTATGCTGTAATTAAACTTGGTTACAGAAGGGTGTGTTCATCTGCCTCATACATTTACAGCATATGTATGAAATGACAATATTTAAGCTTTTAATGTATTCTGTGAATGCTCTTTATTTTCCTTGAATTAATATATTTAATATATTTAAGGATCTTGAGTTAAAAATAAGGTTTCTGCATACATAATATGCCCTTTCATTTTTTAGAAATAAACACACTAAAACCAGAGTCAAATTTACTGGCTTAAGATGTAATGGGACTACACCTTAAAAGGGGGAGTGGCTTGAAAAATTAAGATATGTTTTTCAACTTCAGTAGTGTTAAAGGTAGTTATATTATGTCGTTCAGCCTGGGTGGATTATATTGGACCAACCAGAGGCTGCTAGCCAGCCACAACAGCAGCAGCAGGAATCTCCTCCACTGCCTTCAGGCTGGGAAGAAAGACAAGACATCCTCGGCAGGACCTACTATGTCAATCATGAATTCAGAAGAACACAGTGGAAAAGACCAACTGCACAGTAAGTCTTTTAGCCTGCAAATTCAAGTCTTATATTAGCTAGTGTAATTCACCCTAGTTACATTGAAAGCAAGGAGAAATAAAAAGTGAACAGCTTGAAAATTAGTAGAGAGCTTTCCCTCACTTCACTTAGAAGCCCTCATGCAGTGGTCACTGGCTACTGATCATTTTGGATGTACTGTGCTCTGGAAATATGTGTTAAAATAAAAAGTGGTTGCAGTTGAAGAGATAACTATAGGAATGGAAGCTAAATAATTTTTCAGTTTTCAGGCTGTTTTTTTTCCTCCTATCAGGGACTTTGTTAAATTGTTTGCCTTATTTTCTTTTGGTTCCCTCACCCTGGAATGCTACCTGGTTCTTCAGCTTACACTTCACATTGACATTGAATGCTTATTCATCTTAAACAGTTTACATTAATTTATGTAGTCCAGACTGTTTCTTTTTCTTCTGCCTGTGGTGTATGTTTTCGCTGTTAGCCTGGCTTGCTGTTGAAAGATAAACTCTGGCTGCTGTTTGCTGACTTCTCCCACCCTGCCCCACCAGGGACAGTGTGGCTGTGGCAGATCTTGGCAGTGTGCAGCTGGAGGCCCAGCACGTGTTCACTCACCGGCGACAGATATCAGAGGATACAGAGAACCCAGACAACAGAGATTCCTCTGAGGTAAAACAGTAAATCTCAACATGTTTCTGAAATGCAAGTGGTGTTTTTAATCTAGCCCACTCAAAAAGCTTGTCTTAAATAATTGTAACTTGGAACTACATTTTAAAAATGTTTTCCCTTTGTTTTCCTTTTAAAGAGCTGGGAAATTATAACTGAAGATGAGGCAACAATGTACAGCAGACAGAATGTTCAAATACCTCTCTCACAGAGTAGCTGTGATATACAGACTCATCTTGCAGAAGAATTGAGTAACAGACTTACTACCTCTGGAAGTCCAGCTACTGGCCAGTCAACAGCCTACACTGTAAATTATTTTTCTACTTGTTTTGGTAGAATTAAATCCATAAATACTTCATTTAGGAATTCTATTTTTAATTTTGTCTCAAATGCACAGACTTTAAGAATAGTCTTTTTGCTGTAGAATCCCATCTAAGCAAGCATTTTCTTCCTCTCTGCTTTGCTTATATGGATTTCTGCCTGAGGTTAAAACAGATTTGTGTGAACTATTTTTCAGTCTGTAAATCTACCTCTTAGTCTAGTGTCGTAGAGTGCTGAAAACTACGAATGAAAAAATCTATCTGTATCTTGAAAGCTTATCTCTAAGGGAGTTGTGCTATGTGAGTTACTTTTCCAATTAGAAAAAACTTCTGAGATTCACCATTTTTCATTCTGGATCTTGGGATAGGGTTTTATGATTGGGTTGTGTAAACCTGCTGCTTCCTTAGCAGCAAAACAGGGAGCTTGCTCATACAGTTCCACAGCCCTTGTGCCAGCTGTGGAGCTTGCCAGACCTCTTCATGGGGCTTTTCATCTTGCTAACCCAGCAGAAAACTACTCTATTTTCCCCAACGCTGCTTTTTTGCAGTTTGAGCAACTGAAATAGCATGCTAGGTTGTCTGACAAATGCTACAATAGCAGAGGGAAAACAGCAGGAGCATGAAACTCGACTTTTTGGTGGTGTGGTAGCAAGCAATTAAATAAGCTCAGCTGTCCTGTGAAACCCGAGCTCCACAAACAGCCTTGTAACCTGATATGTGACATGAGAAATCCACTGTCCATTGAGGAAAGCCTTTAGAGGTGACCCAGGCCATCTAGTCTGTTAGATTTTGGTATTGAAATAATCATTACTTTGTGTGATGTTAAGAATGCCCTTCCAAATGTAAATTTTGAATTGACAATGTTTATCTGAGTTTGTACAAATGTATCACTAGTGTTGCTGAGAACAGTCAAGTGAGAGTAGCAAGACTTTACTTGATCTCTGCTGTTCGGCATTCAATGGATAGCAAAGAAACTGTTATTTCAGCTTGCTTGGGTGGCCTGAGCAAAGAAAGAAGCAGATGTTCAAATTATTTTCAAGAGTCAGCTAGAATGGCAGTCTTGCCTTTTTTCACCTGCATTACACCCCAGCCCCCCACCAAAAAAACTTTAAAAGTTAATAATGCTTTTCCTTTGAAGTACTCCAATAGTATGTGGATAGGGGAAAATCCTTCAAATAGTTGTGGAAATTCTGAAGCAATGAAGAAATGAAATACCGGTGCCTAATTAAGTAGCAAGTGAGATCTAAATGTGGCTGTAGGCAGGAAGGTGGACAGGGATTGAATTGCTCTTCTCAAACTGGTTATCTCAGTGATAACCAGTCATTTTCATTATTGACATGATTTACTCTCTGGAGAGTTGTATTAGCTCTGCTGTATCACAGACTTAACTGACAAAACAAAAAGTTCTGTACTGTAAACTCAATTGTACTGTAACTATTTGTAATTAATGTTTTACATGCCAAAACATCTATTGCTAGAGTATTCTGAACTTTCACAAGCCTCTATCATTCTAAGATTATAATAGACTCTGTGAACTTGATGTTTCTAGCTGTGAAAACAAGAGTTTGAAAAATACGATATTAAATCATGTTTCTAAACAAATACAACACTTTGCTCAGGATGGAAATTGTAATACCTTGAAGTGTGATAACCATTGTTGGCTGTTTGCTGCCATCCTTAAAACTGCAGTAATAGCTAATGTGTCATTCCTCTCCACTCCTTCAAGAACCATTCCAGCAGAAGAGGTAGTCTGCAAACATACAGACTTGAAGAGCAGCCTGCACATCCAGTGGTAAGTCATTTTTCAAAAAACAGACTTTTAGCTGTGTTAGCTGCTGACATTTCAGATGAGATTTGGCATTCCTTGCCCAGCAGCTGTCCTTACAAAGTGGCAATTATGGTTCTAGTTCAGCTGTAAAGCTTCCACATTTCAGCTTTGTTTAGCATCATCTTGATGCATAGCCTGCAGAAGGAAGTAGTCTTGCCCTGATGATATGAGTTCCATTTTACAAATGGTTTGCCTTATAATTGTTTACTTCTAATTAAAAGCTATACCACATTCCATTATGCTTTTATGATGACACTGCAAACTGTGATCTCATAGCCAGAAGTACTAGGCTGGATCAGCCTAAACCAGGTATATAAATTAATCCTTGAACATGAGGAGTTAGAATTTTGTATAGACGCACAAATAAAAATCTGTTGCTTCATACTATTCAGAAAGGATTTAAATACTTAGCTATTTTATCCAGCTCATAAAAGTCGTGAACCTTCTGGAATATAGTTTTGTTGTTTTAAATTGACAGAGGAAAACCTTTTCACAGTAAGTTTCATAATTTCCTTAATTGTTTTTTGTCTGTTATCACTAATATTTAGTTACTGCCGACTTCATCTGGATTGCCCCCAGGCTGGGAAGAACGACAAGATGAAAAAGGAAGGTCGTATTATATAGATCACAATTCTAGAACCACTACCTGGATAAAACCAGTTGTACAGGTACTGCCTGTCTTCAATTTACTGATGTTTGTATTCATTGAACCTTTTAAACATCTCGTGTAATAGAAGTGGAGATAGCTTTTAAATAGAACATGCGAAAGGCATAAACTGTAAAGTACCACATAAAATACCTGAGAGACTGTACAGAGAGTTAGCAACAGTAATGTTTTATGCCGTGTCACTCTCCTTCTGGAGAGTGGTAGCTGACTGAGGAGGTTGGAAGGCTTCTGTAAACCTTCAGTACAGTCAGTGATTGTTAGTCAATGTGGTTGATATCGTGAAATCTGTCAGGGACTTGCTTTATGAAACTGCTTTCATGAGTCAAAAATACAGGTTAATAGAAAAAAGATATTGCTTTACAGGGCTTTGATTTGATAGGATGTTTTTTGGTCATTTACCATAGATTGCTGCGGAAACAAGTCAGGCGTCAGCTGCGCCAAGTATTTCTGTAGCAAGACAGCCACAAGCAACATCCAGTGATTCATCACAACAGTCTTCTCAGCAGCAGCCTGAAACAGAGCAAGGATTTCTTCCCAAAGGCTGGGAAGTCCGACATGCACCCAATGGGAGACCATTCTTTATTGACCACAATACCAAAACTACAACATGGGTAATGGAAAACTCTTCTCATGAACTGAAATTCTAGTTCCTCTTGAATCAAAACTTTGCTGCTTTCAGCAAGCTTCCACATGTTTCTTTCATGCCAAGATAGCTGTTTCTGTCTGTTCAGGAGCATGGTCAGATCATGGTGCTAATAAAGCCAAGCTGGGGCGTTCAGTCCCTGTACAGGCCCTGGTGATGGACTCCATAATCCACTCCTTGTGGGTCACTTCCAACCCAAAATATTCTGTGTGAGTCTGAGTGATGTGTAATAAAAATGCCAAGTTATAATACCTGTCATGAGCAAAAGATTATCAGTTTTGCTAATTGTATTGGTACTTGAAAGTTTAGGAAGTTTTTTCCTCCTTGGAAGGAGGAAAACAGGAATCTACTTCACAGATGTAAACCTCTCCTAAATGATATTGCAGAACTGTGGTAGCTTATAGGAGCTGTTCACAGAAATGAGTTCTGTAAAATGCCTTCAACAGGAAATCCGTTACCTTGAATTTATCACAGGGCACAACACAAATTTCTGTGAATGCGTAGAAAAGCAGACCATGTGCAAGAACTGTATGGATGAGGGAGTTCCACAGAGGGGCACTGCACACCACTTGGCAGTGCTGTTAGATGCACTTAAGCATCTCCAGAGTAAGTCAGTGTTACTATCAGGTGAAAGGGAAAGAGAAATGCATGAAATTGATTCAAAATGGGTATTCTTTTCTCCAGGTAGATGAAAACTCATTTAACACAACCACCTTCATCCTAGCTCCCTCAAAAAACCCCAATCTATCAACCAAACAACAAAAAACTCCACCAAACCCAAAAAGTATAAGGTGTGTCAGAAATCGTGTGGAACAAGTAATTTGACTCAATTACACAAAAGTTGAGTTGAATAAGGGATTTATATTTATATATATATAAATAAAATAAAGTGAGAGGTTACTAGAAGATGATTGTAAATTACTGGAGGACTGAGAATCCACAAGGATTCCTCTGGCTGCCAAATATGCAACCATTACTTAATTAATACTAGGCATATTCTTGACAAAATCATTAATAAAGGCAAAAAAAAAAATTAAAAGCAAAACAAAACAGCAAAAGGATTTTAACATGCTGCTTGTTTCCTTTTCAAAGGAAGATCCAAGACTGAAAATTTCTGCTCATCTGAGGAGAAAGACTTCCCTAGATCCAGTTGACCTGGGCCCATTACCAGTAAGTAAACCATTTTGTACTTGTTTTGCAGAGGAAACAATTTAACTATTTAAGTTAGCATTATTGAAATTTGCACATCAAATGCAGCCTGCTTTCTTCCTACAAAAATACTGTTATGAATTTTAGTGCTGACAGTAGATGGGGGAGGAATGCCCACAACTGTAGATCATGTTGAGTTCTATGCACACTATGAACAGAAATTTCTATGATCAGAAATTTATAATAAAAATGTAATAAAAAAGTCTAATAAAAATGTTGCCTTTTTACAGCCAGGGTGGGAAGAGAGAACTCATACAGATGGAAGAATATTCTTCATAAACCACAGTATGTACAATGAAGTGTTCTTCCCTACTCATCATTTTATTGGTAAACATTAATTAATGGAACTAATTAAAAATGTTCTTGCAGATACAAAGAGAACACAATGGGAGGATCCTCGGCTGCAGAATGTGGCAATAACTGGACCAGTAAGCTGTGCTAATGTAGATTTTCATATTTTTCAGAAATACTGTTAATAGATTCCAAACTCTTGTCATTTATCAGTTGGTCAGTCTGGAAAGTGAAACTTTCAGGGTGTCTGAACAAAGCATTTTTATTTCTTTTTAACAACTGTTTAGAAAGCTTTCTGGGGAAATGGTCTTTAAATGCCAGAAAGAAAAAGCCGTTCCCATGGTAGTAAGAAAGTTTCCTTATAGACTGGGGGGAGGGCTTTGAAGTGTGTAAGGAAGTCTTATTTCTTGTCCACACTAGCTCAATTCATTAAGTAAATTTGAGAAAAAAGAAAAAAAAAAAGGCTTAAAAAGGAATTAAATTGATTTTCAACTGAAAAAATAATTATCCAGCCTCAGTACTTAATCTGAAGTGTGAAATTACCAGAACTAATTGCAAAGATGGTTTGCATTATAATTATAGATGGGTTTTAGTGTTCAGCTGATATCTGTGTTTATTAATAGCCTGCATATGTAAACAACCTTCCCTGTCCATGGAAAATAGAGGTGTTTGTAGCCAGGTCTCTCATGATCCAGCAGGGAAATGGATGCATTATGGATGCGTCATCAAAGGCATTTTGGTCACTTTGATCTGGGCCACTCAGGGATCTCAGGCAGTTAATCAGCTAATGGGGAAGTACAGCATGAGTTCTGTGGATCTGATCTGAACAGAGAAGTTCTTTTCATTCCTGCTGTTTATAAATTGGAAGTTTCCCCTGGCAGTCAGTAAAACATGTATTCCTGTTATCTCAGAATTTAAATGGGTTGTCTGTGTTTCACAAGACACACAAGACTTTTTTTTTTCCCCCCCTCAAAGGCTGTGCCTTACTCCAGGGACTATAAGCGGAAGTATGAATTCTTCAGAAAGAAATTGAAGAAACAGGTTAGTAATCAGTAGGAATCCAGCAGAAGGTTATGAAACTTAGGCCCCTAAACAAGGGAAAGCAAATTTACAGGGAAGGTAAATTTGCTGTCTGATCATAAATACATTTGTGAAGCACCAACTTCATAACACTTAGCATTTGCTCTAACAGCAGGATTTGTGACTTTATGCACTGATGAAGACTGTAAGCAATGTCATTTAAAAGGTAGAAATTCTTAAAGGTTAAAATGTAGAAATTTCTACTGTCATCATGATCAGGCTGGATGACTGGAATAAATTGTTACAGCCTTAAAATCTGAAGTTTATCAATCTTGTTCCTAAACTCTAGCTTGAAGTGGCAGTGCCAAGTATATTTATAACATGTAGCATAAAAGACTGTAAATAGCATCTGGACAGCCAGATAACAATTGAGTGCACAAGTTCAATCAAATTTTACATCCTTGGGAGATATTTTACATATATAATAATAGCCTTTGAGTTAAGATCTGTGTTTTGCCTTCTACCTGCCAAGTCTGCCTGTGGATTTTGAGCTGCATGTAAATTGCACACAATTATATATGCACCTCATTTTTTATATTCCTAGTAAAATAAGACTGACATGCATTCAAATGCCAGTATCTTAATCTGAGATAGAGAGCTCAGCCACAAAATAAAATTGTGGTAGTTTAAGAATTAAATACAACTGTAGATTTTGTCTTAAGTAAAAGAACAGGACGCCTAGGCTCATAGAATATTGAACTAGAAGGTGAAATAAGTCAGGTAAAATAGTTCCAGATAATTTTATGTCACCTGTAAGCTGTTTTTAATCAAGTGTGTAATATGATAAATGTTCATTGTCAGAAGAGACTCCATGCCTTGCTGCATGCAGAACAACTGTCCATATGCTGTTACTAGTAAGAACTTACTTTAACTGTATTTTCTTAGCATGAAATAGAAGTTAGTGCCTGAAATTCTCTTTGCTAGTTGAATTGCAGGTAAACAGAGCCGCTTTTCAATCATATTGTGTTACATTTCCAAGTTATGTAAGGAAAGGGTTACTGTGCCCTCTTTGTCTATTGTCAGAATTTGCATATTCTGCAAAACTATAAAATGCTGGGTTTTGTCTTACTATTCTTTGTTTTCATGTTTTCTTTTTTAGAGTGATATTCCAAATAGGTTTGAAATGAAAATTCATCGCACAACAATCCTTGAAGATTCTTACAGAAGAATCATTGCTGTAAAGAGAGCAGATTTCCTTAAAGCAAGACTGTGGATTGAATTTGATGGTGAAAAAGGTTTAGACTATGGAGGAGTTGCCAGGGAATGGTTCTTCCTTCTCTCTAAAGAAATGTTTAATCCCTATTATGGATTGTTTGAATATTCAGCTACGTAAGTAATACTGCTCTGGAAGATGTGAAGACTTAGGAAAAGAAATTGTATGTCTCGTACCTTCTTTAAAAATGGAGTTCCTGCTGCCATTGCAAATGTACCAGAGGGTTTAGTTGATAATAACTGCAATAATCTGCACCCAGTTGCTTGACAGAAGAGTAATGTGGAGACAATACTTGGGGGTTTTTTAACAGCAGTCTAACATAAGCCATGGCATTTTTGCATGGACATGCATGTGCTTGCAACTGTCTCCTGCATACAGAAGAGGCAGTATGTAACCAGTAATGCAGAGAATGTTACTCTACTTTAAAATGAATGGGAGTTAATCCCTTGTCTTTGGTGTATCTCTAACTTACTAAGGTAGTTCATGGTGATTGTTTCTGATATACTAGTAGTCTTCTATTGCATATTGTTTAATATTAGATATCATCATGAAAAGCAATGACTGACTTTTTATTAAAAGTGATGTCTTTCAGATCTTCAGATGTGAGATTGATCCAATAGTACCATATTTTTGTTTTTCTTTCTCTTCCCTGTTCCCTCCTTCAACTCTTCAGAGATAACTACACTCTGCAGATCAATCCGAACTCTGGACTTTGCAATGAAGATCATCTCTCTTATTTCAAGTTTATAGGTCGTGTGGCTGGAATGGCTGTTTACCATGGCAAACTTTTGGATGGTTAGTATTTGTCTTATGTAATGTGATATTCAGATTAATATTGCATGTGTTTTGAGTCCTAAGTTGCATCTGTTAAATTTATTTCTTCTTCTTTAAAGCCTTTTTTATTCGTCCTTTTTACAAGATGATGCTCCAAAAACCAATAACACTACATGATATGGAGTCTGTGGTATGTAATTTGCTTTATCATGTTGACAAATGTAATGTTAATTTATAATTTTTATGTGTATATATATATATATATATCTTTAATGACATTTTGAAGGTTGAAAATGTATGATTCAAAGATATCTTAGGCTACGTCTTTTGTAAGTCTGTAAGTTGTATAGGAATTAAAACTTCTATGAAAATCAAAGACTAGACTCAGGTTCCAAGCTGAATCTACCGCCCTCATCCTATCACTACACTCCCTGATAGAAGGTCCCTCACTATCTGTTCTGTAGCTCCTGTATTGATGCTGGAAGGTGCTGTAAGGTCTCCTGGAGCCTTCTCTTCTCCAGGCTGAGCATCCCCAGCTCTCCCAGCCTGTCTCCAGAGCAGAGGTATTCCAGCCCTCACAGCATCTTGGTGGCCTCCTCTGGACTTGCTGCAGCAGCTCCATGTCCTTATTCTGGGGGCCCCAGAGCTGGGCACAGCTGAGTAGAGGGACAGAATCACATCCCTCGACCTTTTGGTCACACTGCTTTGGATAGAGCCAATATGTGGTTGGCTTTATCTTAATTTTCATTTCCTAAGGTTCTTTGTAGCAATGCCTGACAATAAAAAGAGGACAAGTAGAGGATGAGAGACAAGGGAAGAGTCTAAAATATATTGCTTCAGATAATGCTGTACCATCTTACTACCATTTTGCTATTGGAGACATTTACATAGATTGCTGAGCAATCAGGTTTTAAAGGTCTTCAGAGCTTTGTACAACTGCAGTGCCTCTGTACAGTATAGTATAGGATTACCCTAGGCAGAAGTGTTCACTGGGCTGTCATGGAATCTCTTGCAGTTTATAAGGTGGCTACTTTATTTAGCATTTACTATTTTGTAATTTTCTCTTAGGATAGTGAATATTACAATTCTCTGAGATGGATTCTTGAAAATGATCCAGCAGAACTGGACCTCAGATTCATAGTTGATGAAGAACTTTTTGGTCAGGTTAGTATGTTCATGCAATGTGAAATAGAAAAAACATGGAACAAAATACTTGACGTGTGAAATTAGGGGATTTTATGTGTATGGTGTTAAGAAAAGCCCTTTGCTCACTCAGCTCTTTCCACTTAAGCAATGAGGGTATTTCAGCCTGGTGTAATAAAGGACTTGGAAATAAGCAGAGCTTTAAAAAATTGCTTGTGCTTTTTTGTTGAGTACTACTTACATTGAAATGTAGCTGTTGCTGTGAAGGCAACCAAGACTAAGATATCCATAATCCATTATTTGATCTGGAGTAGAGGTTGGGTTTGTGTTTAGCTGGAAAGGATGAGTTCCTTGGGGAAATGCTGGAATTGCTGGGAGATAATGTTTCCTTTCTCTTAAGATGTACTAGAAACCTATAGAATAAACAAGTTTGTTATTGCATATAAAAGTTGTTTAAGATAAGTCATGTAGAAATACCACAGGTCTTGAATAAAACTTCCAAATTGCAGTTGCCACCTAGATCTAAGGATAATAACCTTTATGGTCTTGTGTAACAACAGTGATCCTGAGAAGAAGTAGTGAAAATGTACATCCATGATAACTGAAAATGAGATATTTGTCTTCTGAGGTTCTATATATATGAGATGTATATTGAGATGTATATTGATTCACTTACTGGGATGATTGCTGAAGTGGTTTCTGTAATTGTTTTTCCTTGAGATTTGGAATGAGGGCTAGGTCATGGAATATGTGCCTTACTGTGAACCTGTGTGCAGTAGCAGGTGGGTTGGGTGGTGTGCTGTTGCAGGTCAGAAAAAATGGAGGTTTCCCATTGCACCCCTTCATAATAGATTTTTTTTTTTTTTTTAATGTAACACATTCTATTTATTAGGTGACCTGTGTGACTGGATCTGTTTCTCATACTTCTCAAATTCTGCAGTCTTCAAGAATTGCATGAATAATCTAATATTAACATAGGAATTCTGTTATATATTCACCTTGTTTAAGACCTCTTCTGTGCATTGCATTTAGACTCATCAACATGAACTGAAAAGTGGTGGATCAGAAATAGTTGTCACCAACAAGAACAAGAGAGACTACATTCAGTGAGTAGTGGCTGCTGTGTGCAATGTACTGTTGCCCTTGTCTTTTGAGATTTTCTAAGCCTTCTGATGTTTACATTCTTGTAATGGAGTTTCTCACACACTTTCATGTAAATAATGATTGTTAGCATTCTTCTGTGTAGGAGGAGAAGTTTGATGGACTGTTAGTCTGACCATTGTGGTTGGAAAGGTGGCAATGCCATCCTCCAATCCACTGTCACTTTTGGAATTCTATAAATGTTGAGGTCTGAAAAATAAAGGGCTCTTTTCCTTTTCCTGTTCCTGTTCAGATGCTGGAACATTGTGTATGAGTTGTGTTATTCTTGTGACGCAGCTGTCTCAATGTACCTCACTAGATTGCCCTCTAGTACAGGGGCTCTGTGTTAGGTTTATTTACAAGAGGAAGTTGTTGCTTTTATATAAATCACTTTTATTTTAAATGTGGTTTTGTTTGGGTTTTTATTTTTTTGCAGTCTTGTAATTCAGTGGAGATTTGTGAGCCGAGTACAGAAACAAATGACAGCCTTTAAAGAGGTACAGTTCTAATTACAAAATAAATTCTTCTAAGAGTTTGTTGCATCTGATATTTTTTGGACACCCTGAAGATTCACTAATAATTTTGTTAAAAGTATTAGAAAAGGCAGTGTACTGTTTGTAGTGTCAGCCTTGAATTATTTCAGAGTTAAAAATATTTTGGTATGTTTTCACTGAGGTGTTTAATTCATCTTGAAAAATTTGCTTATTTCCCAATCCTGACTGACAGCTTTAGCTGTAGAGCAAACTATTTAATGACCTCTGCAGAAATTAAACTTAATTATATTAGTTTGATTTAAACTAGGCAACATACCCTTTTTTGTACCAGTTGTGTTACATAGATGACATTCAGACTTCCATACTCATCACTCAGTGTTGCACAGTAAAGATGTGAGAAATCAATTAAAAGTACTATAACGAAAGAGGACTACTGGTGTCCAAACATCTGTCTTTGATATATTGCTTTGGCTGTGTTTACCAAAGCCTCTCAATATCCTTCTTCTTGACTAAAAACTAAAATAATGTTGCCTTGATTTTTACAAACTTCCCTCATCTTTTTTTAGGGCTTTTTTGAACTAATACCACAGGATCTGATTAAAATTTTTGATGAAAATGAGCTAGAGGTAGGTGTATAATGGAAAAGAGAACAAATTATGTTGAAACTTTAGTTTACTGAGTTAAACTTTGGTCTTGTTTATTTGGTTTTTTTTTATCTGTGTAGTTATTGATGTGTGGATTGGGAGATGTGGACGTGGCTGATTGGAAACTACACACAAAATACAAAAATGGCTACAACACAAACCATCAAGTAATACAGTGGTTCTGGAAGGTATTGTGAAGTTCTGATATTTTCTTATTGAAAATGTGTTCAAAAGCTGCTGCCTTTCTGCTAGTTTATAGTTTTATTCATTAAAAGGTTAGGTAAATATTATCTGACCGAAATTCCTGAGAAAGTAAGAAAATTAAAGATGAGATGCATGGTAAGAATGTAAATGCAATACTGATGATTGCTTTTTCAAAAAAATCCCTGTCTCACTGGGTTTAAAAATATTTGTGTAGGTTTTCCTGTCATGGTTACACTAAAGAGGTGTTAAACTCTTCTGTTTAATAAATTACAGGAATTTGGCTTCTAGTTCATAACATAAGAAACTTCAAAGAAAGTAGCGGGCCAAATCTTCAAGGGAATCATTTTAACAGCCTGCTAAGCCAGTAACCATACTCTTGTTACAGTGCCATTAAAAATTGTTGACTTCATAGCTTTAAGCAATAGGCAGAGATTTACATTGTGTGTGTTACTAAAAAAAATGTATATGTATTTCACAGATAATGATTTAGAGGTAGATACTATGTTGCATAAGTCTATTAGCTTAAAACCTTAATTTAAAAAGAAATCTTTAATTTAATCATTATCATACATAGGCAGTCTTAATGATGGACTCTGAAAAGAGAATAAGATTACTTCAGTTTGTTACTGGCACATCACGTGTTCCCATGAATGGGTTTGCTGAGCTGTACGGTGAGTACTTAAGTTTATCTTCACAATTAAGTAACAAAGAACCCGATACCAGCATTGTTCTGATGTTTGACTTCAGACATTGTCAATTTTTTTTCAAATTTTGTTTTAAAATTTAGTATGTTATAAGCAGTTATAAGAAACAAAGTTAGAGAAGAATCACTGATATCACGTTTCCCATGTTCTATATGGGAACATATTGTTTTAATTCTGGTTTTGGAAGTTTTTAAATGTATAGGAGTTCTCAAATGAATGTGGATTTTTAAAGTTCTCAAGAGCTGCAAAAATCCCTGTTTAACACATGATTGAGCTTGAAAATTCTCAGTTATCCAAGATCTGATTAGAAAGACATGCTGGCATCAGCAGTTAGCTTCAGTTCCACAACTGCTTTTATCTGCTCACAAGCCATGGTTGTACAGATGCAGTTGTTTGTAAGGATACACTCCAAATGGGACCACTGAAATGTCACGAATTAAACATAAAGTCAGAAGAAAATTACTGAACGTGCAATGCTGAGACAGAGACAAGCAGAGGACAGCAGGGAGTAAATTTCAATAGCGAAGCCAGAAAAGCCACTGTGGGCAGACTGCAGGCAAGCAGATAGAGCAGCCCACTAAGGGTGGGGATGCTTGGCTTAGGGGAAGTCTGTTCTCAGCTGCCATCAGCTATTATGTTTTCTGCTAGACTACTTTATTAAGGCTAAAAGTGCTAGAGATGCTGCACAAATGACTGAATAGTCTAACTTGCCTCTTTGATTAAACATTTCCTTTTTTATAAACAGGACATTCATTTGTTTATAAAACAAAAGGATTGTGAACAAAACCACCCATTTTGTGTTCCCATTTCTCCATGTCTTCATTTTCATCATAAATACTTGGTTTATTTTTTTCTGTTCCATCAGTAAATGAGTTTTGAGTTGCAGTGGGAAGAAAAGTGTGCTCAGCAGGCTTAGCCATGTGTCTGCTGCTGCACCTGAGCCTTGGCATTGCTGGTATTAAAGCACATGCTCATCACAGGGGAACCCAGTCAGAATTCTGCTGCCTCAGGAGCTCTGCTTATTTGTCTAAGAACACTACTAGAGATAGAACTAAGAATTGATACAGGGAAAGAAACTGCTGAAGTTCTTGGCTTCCTTCTGCTCAGGGATTAGAATATACTTGAGCAGTTTTCTGTAGTTGTATTCACTTACTCGTTAATGAAAAATTCAACTAGCAGTTGTCTTGCACAGTGCTTTGTTTGTTTCTCTTACAGTTATTTCTGCTTTACTGTGGCCAGCATGTCGTCCTTACTAAACCCCAGTAACAATTATATTTCCTGTACCTCGTGCTGAAAGAGCTCTATGTGGTTTTTCAGTGTTTTCTGCTGGTCCGTGGTGCTTTGCTGCTGCCGGGCCGTTCCCTCCCCCCGGCCGCTGCGCAGCCCTGGAGCCGCTCCCTGGCGGAGATCTCCCTCTCGTGGCACAGCCGGGCGCTCCTGCTCCTCCAACGCCAGTGCTCCCAGCTCAGGAGCAAACCCATCCCTGCTGCAGCACCGGGACACTGAACAGACATTCTCTGAGATAGTGCAGTTTTTGTCTTTCTCTTTTATAACTGCAGTGTTCTCCCAGCTTCAGGAAATGGTTATAAAATATTCCTTGCATCTACTTGGTTGAGAATTGAGAAGTCCAAGAAACTTAGAGATGAGATGCTGTAAGACAGTTGTTGAAGGATAGGGGGAGCTGGGGTTGCTTTTGCTAGCCAAAAAATGTTCTCTCAGGTGCATAAGAACATCCTGGGAGTACACATATGATTGCCATGTTTCCAAAAGTTTTCAGTTACTCTGTTTTTGTTGTTGCATAGGTAGGGTGGACATTGACTATTTTCTACCAGCTTATAAAACTTGGCATATGGTGATAAACATGTATAAGGATTTACATGTAAAATTTATAGAAGTATAAAATTCTTTTGTCACTTTGAAAACTTCAAAGCCAGCTACTATGCATGTACATTTAGGTCTTAGGCGTCTGTGCTTAAGGTGTAAAAGTCTGTTGAAACTGAGGTATAGCAAGAAATAATTAAAATACAAGGGAATTGGGCTTATTGACTACTACTTTCTATAGTCTGTATTTTATTCATATAGATAGGTCCTTCAAATGTCAGACCTGGATTACAAAACCCCCAACTATGTCATCATTTGAATCTGATTATAAAAGGATTTCATAATAGGGTGAAAATTGATGTGTGCTTTTCTTCAGGTTCAAATGGACCACAGTTGTTCACAGTTGAACAGTGGGGTACCCCTGAAAAACTGCCAAGAGCTCATACCTGGTGAGTATTTAATTCAGATAAATTATGACCTCCAGTAAAAGTGATAAAATACTTAAGAGTTTTTATCTGTTTTTCAGCTTTAATCGCTTGGATTTGCCTCCATATGACTCGTTTGAAGATTTATGGGATAAACTTCTTCTAGCGATTGAAAACACTCAGGGTTTTGATGGAGTTGATTAAGACACAGACATAAATTATGTTGGTCCAGTGCTGCAATTTCATTTTAAGGGTTTACAAACAAATCTGAATTTTCCAGGGACTACCATTGTATTTATTCACATGGCTATTGAATCTTCATAGTATCATGTGTAAAATAACTACGTATTAAAAATTACTAATTTTTGAAAACGTATTTTGTCATTTCCATAGTTTTGTCTATTTGCTGATACATGCAATATACACATTGGATCAGCCAGTGCCAAGTAAGTCAAAAACAAAAGTGTTTTTAGCAGTTGCCTCTTGTACAATATTTGAGACAGTCTTGCAGTAAACTACTGAAGTAAAGCTGTGAAGAAATCTTTGCAGAAGATTTAAATTTGATTTGCTGCCTTAAGAGGAGCAACTGATATTGTTAAACTGTTTTAAAGAAAACCCAGCCAAACAAAAAAACCCAACAAACTTCATGTATTACAATATCATAATTTGTGCTGCTTCAGGCTCTTTGCAACAGATCTGCCCAAAGCACCTTATCATTCAGCATATTAGATAAAACATTGGAAAACGTTTGTTTGCAGAACACTGACTTGCTGACACAGTTGTTAGACTTCTGTTTCTAACTTGCTTTTGCTAAAACAGTGTAACAAACCCAAGATTTTTATACAAAACAGATAAGCAGCATAATTCTGAATTTTAATGAGAAAATATATCCAATTTTTGTTTGAATTTGTATACTGATGTTGGCTTGAGTGTTCATCACTTTTTTTGATAAATTTGTAGTTGAATGATAATATTTTCAATTCAGCCTTTTGCAACAAATCAATCTTAAAGTGAAATTTGTATGGGTATCACTCAGTATTTAGTTACTAATAGTTAGAGGCCTTTATTATCCATTCTTGCAGTATTGCACTACATAACAATAAAGAACATGTTTACAGGGTTTTCTGGGCCAAATTCAGCAGTCTGTTGTGTGCATACTCCTGAACTGCATGGAGGTTATGCACATGTGATCAGGTGCAGAATTTGGTTCTGTGATATGTTTACAGGTAAAAGTGTAAAGTGTAAAGTTTCTACAGCTGCATTTTTATATTTTTTCTCCAGTATTAGTCTAGAAACCAAATTTGTTATTACAATACAACCAAAGTCATTACCAACAATGTGCAATTTATTGTAGATCAACTTGTCATATATAAATATTAGTTTGATTTCTTTTGTAAATGTGGGTCTTTTTTGTATTAATATTAACTTTTTTTTTGAGCAAGTGCTGGTTAAAATTATTAGCAAAGTTGGTTCTGAAAGAAAAAAAAATTGGTTTCTGTACCTGGCTTGCTCAAATTTTAACATTTTATTACCAGTATGATCTGAGGAAATGACAGTACCTAGCTTTGGCCACCAATCTTCTGTTTAGTCACAGTCTACAAATATGCAAGAAGGAAGTGTAGCACATCTCTCTCTGAAGATATGTAAATTATGTAACAAATGTTAATGGGTCTTAAGGGATATTTAAAATCCCACTTTGTTTTATCCTTTGACTAGGTCATTAGGACCTAAAGTATTTCATGTAAATAAAGGTAACTTATACAAATTTCCCAAATCTATATGCAGTTTTGTAAAACATGAATGATATATCAGTAAATCTGTATAGATTTGAATGTAGCAGGTTTTGTTGCATACTTTAAAGTGTAAAATAAGGATCCTGAGAGCAGTAAATAAAAGTTTATTCTAATAAGTTGTGATTGAGTTTTTTGAAGTGCAAATCAGTAATCTTGAAATAGCGAGATTTGAGTAATTTTTATACTCCTAGGTAGGCCACGGCAGTAGTTCCACCACTACATGCTGCTGCTTTTGCAGAGCAGTGAAGTTTCCTTGTGTTCTGCTCCTCAGATGTGCTGCCTTGGTAAAACACACATTGTGTTTTTATAGAAGCTCTGGGTCACTGTCAGCCTTCAGTGCATGGCCAGCCTAGAGATGCTGAGAGGAGGCCCCTCAGCAAGGCCACTGACCAGGTGAGGCAGGGCCAGGCTCCTCCCTGCTCAGAGAACCTTCCTGGCAGGTGCACAGCCCTGAAGCCCTGCACCAGCAGCAGGTCCTTTCTGTGGGCTTTAAGTTTGTGGGGGACTGGTGATAGCAGCTTGTGCTTGAGTAAAGGAGAGCTTGGTGGTGCTGAGTGTCATGGAATGGCCTAGGTGGGAAGGGGACCTTGAAGATCATCCAGTTCCAGCCCCGTGCCATTGGCAGGGACACCTTCCACCAGACCAGGCTGCTCAAAGCCCCATCCAGCCTGGCCTTGGACGCCTCCCGGGATGGGGCAGCCACAGCTTCACTGGGCAACCTGTGCCAGTGACTCACCATTCTCACAGTAAAGAAATTATTCATAATATCTAATCTTGTGGCATCCACATTCTCTGGGTATGATTCTTTCCCCAGGAGTTTTCTCCTGGGAAGCCGAGGAGACAGCGAGAGGCCCCAGAGAAAAAAGAAAAACCATTCTTATCTCATTTGCTTCTCCTGTGTTTGTGCACAAGTGGAATGTGTCATGGAAGATTGTTTATCTGAAGGTGATTGCCTGATTGGATTCTGGTGTGAGTTGTTTTGGCTCATTGGCCAATTGGTGTCAATATGTGTTGGGACTCTGGAAAGAGTCACAAGTTTTTGAGTAGTATCTCTTTAGCATTCAGTAAGTATTTCTTTAGTATAGTTTAGTATAATATTCTTTAGTATAATATAGTATTATCAAATAATAAATTAACCTTCTGAGAACATGGAGTCAGACTCATCATTCCTCCCTGACCTGAGGACACCCACAAATACAATATAATCTAAACCTACTCTCTTTCAATTTGAACTAACTCCCTCTTGTTCTGTTACTACATGCCTTGCCCCATCTATCCTGTAAATTCCCTTTTTCACTGGGAAGGCCACAATTAGGTCACCTTGAAGCCTTCTCTTTTCCAGAACAATCCCAATTCTCTCAGCCTTTCCATAGAGAAGAAGTGCTCCAACCCTCTGGTCAAATGGGGCAGGGTGATGGGAGTGAGGCAGCCTTTGTGGAGGATGGCACAAGGCTGAAGGGGGCCTGCCTTGTGTGCCTGAACACAAGAGTCAGCCAGGGAAAAGCCAGGGAGGAGTAAAAGACATGGCTCTTATTGCTGGATGGAGTGAGGACTGCAGAAGGGGCAACAGGCTGGTGCAGACCCTTATGGGAACATCCTGGTCAGGACTTGCCCTAGGATGCTGTTTGTCATGAGGAAGGGAGCAGGGTGGGTTTTGTAGCTTGTCAAGGAATTCTGGAATTGTAAACCCTGGCTCTTAGGGGAGACTAAATTTCCTCACATCTGTGGGCAGGGCAGCGCAAGGGGAAGCAACCTGGGAGGCTTCTGTAGGGGGTCATGGGCAGCCAAACAATGGTGCAGTCTTGGGCAACCAGGGAGATGCTCTTTGGGATCTGCTGCATGTCCCTTTGCACTTGTATTTTCTGCACATCAACCTCTGTATTCCCTGAAGTACATACACAGAGAGAGAGGGGGAAACTCCAGAGACGCTCCTATGAACACCCATTTTTTTCACTAGAAACACAGTTCTGTGTGACAGCTGCAGGTTTCTTACTGTGGCATTGCAGAAGAGAGGTTAACAGCTGCTTCCTTGTGAGCCAGCAGCCAGCTCTGTCCCACTGATTTCATTGCTCTTAACACCCAGGTGAGGTGCCAAGTGAGGGGTAAGGAAGAAAACTTTCTCAGGTAGGTAAGAGCTAATCTGCTGGGGAAAAAAATGGATATAGGGTTGATGTTTGCTAAGAGACTTTGTGCACATCTGGTTAAGAAACATTGATCTATGAAGAGACTGAGAGATGAGAAAGATCTTGAGAAAAATATATATTCTGGGGCAGGGGATGGATCACAACAGGAGGCAGAGGATGACTGCAACAGGAATAGTTCTGCTTTTCTCGGCTTTAAAAAGACCACATTGAAAATTTAGGGGAGTTTGTGGTTGCAGTTTTCTGGGCTGCTCCAAGCTGGAGAGCAGTAAGCAAAACAGTTTCTTCCTGTTGGTTGTGTCTTCTGCAGCTCAATACTGATTCCAGGCATCTTGTATGGAGAGATGGGGACTCCAGTGGAGGCCCTGCCCAGGATTTGGACTCTTGGCTGGGCTGGGAGTGGCCATAGGCCTCCCTGGGCACTGGAGATGGCTGGGCCAGGCCCCCTGGGGTCAGTGGGTGATGGGGCACAGCAGGGATGTGAGCTGCTGGCACAGGGGTTAGATGTGTTAGGATGGTGTGAAACCTATGGGAAAATTTTCAGGGACTGACCTTCCCTAGGAAGTTAAACTATTCCTGTTGCATATTTAATAAGGCTGGTGATGGTGTTTATTTGTATGTTAATTATTACAGTTATATAGTAAAGGATGTTTCTGAATAAATAGTTATTATGCTTTTGAAGGGAATTTATTTAGCCTAAAAAAGGTAACTGTATGAGTTAACCTCAACAAAGTCTTGAAGTGGAAGCTTTAAAATGTCTCCTTTACTCTGAAGGTTATGTCTGTGTAACTGCTCTGCAATGTGGTAGTAGGGAAATGAGACTTTAGGCATGAACAAGACACATTCAACACTCACTTGGAGGTTTGGGGCAGTGAGTGTTGTCAATTTTTCCCTTCAAAATTAATTTCTCTCAACAGGCTGGGTGTTACTTGTATGAAGTCTCTCACTTCTTGAGGTGGTACAGGTGATTCTTCAGCATTCTGGCTGCATCATGAGGTAGAGCTGTGGGTTAAGAGGAAGTGAAAAACAATTTCTATAGAAAGTGCCATTGAGTCTTCACTTATGCAGTTTGAAGAACACATGACTTAAATTCTTTTAAATTACTATTAAAAATCACATCTGTAGCATATCAAACAAGTTGGGTTTTTTTATTAGAGACTAGAACATAAAACCTGGGGAAAATACATGAGTGCAAATTACTATTTTTCCTTCTTTATCCTGTTTTTCTCTCTCTAACCTCAATATTTCATACATACACTTACTTTGTAAGCTATCTAGTACCTTGACATTTCATTTGTTCTGTAGATCCAGAGTACAGTTTGGTGCTATTTCACTAATTGATGACATCTTTACAAAAATCTGCACGTGTGTCCTTGAAATCCACAGCTGCCTCTGGCATACTTTCAACGTGGAATGTGTCTCAGCACACATTTCCTTTTGTTTTTCCTTTGTGTACTTTTTTCAGTGCAATTACAGCATTGCTTACTAAATACATGATACTCATCAATTCCCTAGGACGGGAATTGCATCGTGGTAATGGTAGCATGCTAAAACTTGAAATACTTAATACTGAGTATGTGTACTTTTAAATATTGTCATCATTTTGCTAATTTCTTGTGGGGTCAAAAATATTGTCAGTTATTAGGACATGAGATTCTTCTGTCTGTTGTTTTTCATGTTGTCTGTTCATGTGTGTTTTCTGTTTCTCATTAATTAGTTTGTTGTGCTTGAGTTCTTCACATAGTGTCTTACGATATTATTTTTCTATGAGATTTTGCTTTTTATCAGGCAGTTTGTTTATTTTAATATCTCCCCTTTTTTATGAACTATTAAAAGACTCAATCTGCAGTTCTTATCATGTGAACTGAGAGGAACTCATTTATCTGCAGTCTGACCACCACCAAGGAGCCATACCTCTGGTGGCCTAGAAGCATGTTTTTGAAATGTCTATACATTTAAAAGACAACCCACACGTACCATCTTCCATGGTTATAAATGGGAATTAAGTATTTAGCAGCTGCCATTTTGCTCTGCAGCATCACAGAATCAGTAGGAGATGCAAGCAGAAGCTTTGGTGCTCTTATACTAAATCATTTTTCTTTGAAGTGGAGACTTAATTGCTTTTTCTCTGTGGAACATATATCACTAGCACGCTAATCAGAATACAAACAACTCACAAAGGGGATAATGAGGGAGAACTTCCATGTAATGCTTGGTTTATTGTCCACATGATTCTGTAGAAAAATGTTTTGTTTTGCTGAGCTGTCCTTAATTTGAGGTTTCTTGCTCAATAAGACTTCAAACAAATTTTGCAGTGTAGGTTTCAGGTTCTCATCCCAGAGAGAGGCTTGGGATTTTGGGGAGGGGGAGGCCAAGTGGCTTGGGAAACCTAAACAGACTTTAAGTAAGTGAGCCTGCCTCTTGAGAAAAGACAGATAAGGCAGCTTTCCCAAATGTGAGACTGTAAAACTTCCCGTTGAAATACACCAAAGTCTGAAAACATACATTACAATTTGTTTTTCTTAACCCATTTTGAATTTAATTCAATGGCAAATGTTTTCATAATTGTTAGCTTTTCTGATATTTTCTGCAAGCTGAAATATTTCTGATTGGGGTTTTGTTTTGAGGGCTGGGAACTATGACCTTTTAGAGGCTGTGAATACACCTCCTTCTATGCACTGCAGCTTGGGAGTATGCAAAATGCTCAAATCAAATTGCCCCGAGGACTGCTTACTGACCTTTTGAATGCAAAGCTGTCAAAACCTTCAACGAGACATCAGCTAGGGAAGAACATTTAAGGTAGATCAATGCAAATAGAAAACAATGTGGTTTTGACTTTTGGTAATTCCTAGTTAGTGAAAACCAGTTCCTGTGCTGCAAGAGCTGCTGGAAGCAAACATGCACTGTGAAGGAGTTGTTGTGAGTAACATATAATAGTTATTTTTCAGGGAAAACCTTTTATAATCTACTTAAGAAATTAGAAGTTTTCATTAATTGCCAAATCCTGATATAGTTATCTGAGCAGGATGCTTCATTGACTTCAAAGGGATTTTTGTCTACTTAAGGAATGCAGGGTCAGGCCCTTAACTAGTGATAACTTTCTTCAGTGGGTTGTCAGATATGACAAACTATGCCACTTTAATAGAAGTTACCCAGGCCAGGCCATGCCATGCCATCCCTTTGTCTGGAAAATCTGCTTTCTTCCTTTGCCCAAGTAAAGGAATTTATCTATAGAAGATATTAGAAATTACTCTCTAGCTGAAGCTGTGGTTAATGAGAATATATTTTATTTATGATGAACAGCTACAACCCCTTATTTTCTAGTTATGATAACTTTATAATAAATTCAGTTTCAGAAAGTGTTTGATAGAGTTATGAGCTCTATGTATTCTGCCCAGCAATTAGTTGTCCATCCTTAATAGATTTATACCTAATTAGTTGTTCATGCACTATTGCTTGCTGTCATGCAGAGTTTTAAAAAAATGCCTGCCTTTCTATATAGACCAACAGAAATGGGCCCAAAATCAGGGGACTGAAAAGCTGTTTATTCCTATTTTGGGTCTCAGTCCAGTAGTTAGAGATATCCTGTGCTGAAGACTCACAGAATAATTATTTCACAGGTTAGTAAAAACTAATTCTTTGTGCTTTATCAGATTGTTAGAAGTGCTTTTCTTAGTTTAATTAAAGGTTAGCCATCAAAAGGTGAGGTGCTGCATCATCCAATATAATATAGTTGAGCTCTATTAATATGTAGCTAAAAATTATTATTTTGCAAATTAATTAATTTTGCTATTCTCCACACTGAGAATTTGGAGTCTGACTGTAAGCCTTTTTAAGAACAGATTTTTATTTATATAAATGTCTACAATTTTGTAAAGATAAGAGGTGAAGTTTAAATTTTGCATGCTTACATAGATCTGAATTTGAATAACGAACAACATTTTGGTCATGTAAATGCTTTTCTGTACTAGAAAAGGTCCAGCTATTTAATTGACTCTTAAGGAGCAAACAGGCTGGATCAGTTGATCTCTCACTGGAGAAAGAAATTAATCTTGATCAGGCTGTATGTAATTGAAGCAGCTCAATCAGTTGGAGTGGGGCTGCAGCTGCTGCGATGCTGGGCCGTGGTGGGCTCCAGGATGTGACTGGGGATGTCCTGCACTGGAGGTGTTAACGGGGCAGGCTCCTCCTGAAGCCAGCAGGAGTTTGAAAACTGGGCAGGATTTGGAGGGCTCCAGGATGTGATGCTGGAGGTTTGCTCTGGTTAGGCATGGTGCTCTGGGTGCTGCAGCTTGCTGAGGGTGGGTGGGATGGCCCCAGCTGCTCCAGATGGGACTTCCACTTAGTGACGTGCAGTGGCCTGGTCCTCAGTTGAGCACATTAGGCCAGTTTAACTCCCTAACTTGTCACAACCGCCCCACACACATGGCACACATACTTTTTTCCTCTAGTTACTTAGCATGAACGTTTTGGTATGTATTCCATATGTGTATTATTTAAACAATACAAGTTCTGTCATGTGCCAGCATCTGGCCACTGTGGTCTTACCGAGGTATCTGAACACAAATAACAGCAAAATGTTATTTAGCATTTAGCAGACATAATCCTGAACTAATGATTAGCAGCACAGATGGCTGGATGGCAGCACAATTACACTATGAGCAGTTACACTATGAGCAGCTTTAACTGCTGGTTTCTCTCCTGATGCATTATGCAGCCATACCTGTATATACCACACACTAAATTGAACCAGGGAATTAATTCCAGCAAAACAAAACAAAAGTTGTAATTTGCCCCCCCCCCCCCCCCCCCTCCCGCTCCCCACTTTCACCTCTTTTTTTTTC